>JAJMCO010000188.1:0-24388 GCA_030573015.1 Metschnikowia peoriensis | reverse complement strand
AGAACAGGTATGGTGAAGTTATCATCAATTCCTCCAACATCCATAGCTTCGGAAATAGATGCAATAAGACCTGTGGCCAAACTAAGCATGTGCAAATTGATGGTGCTTGATTCAGCAGACCACGCGTTTTCGCCAGGACTATCGACACCAAAATGAGGGACAAGATATCCGTAATATAAATAAGAAACAAGCACACCCACAGTAAAACTGGCCAACGATCCAGCCAAGGATTTGCCCTTCGCTACTTTTGGCGTGTATTTTCCCCAGGCACGCCCGACGGTAGACGCAGCTGTATCAGCCCAACTCAAAAGAAGAATACAAATCACGCCCACGTCTTTGTATGGGAAAGTAAGGACAAGAGATACACCAGCCAAATAAAACACAATGCCATTCCACAGGTCTCTCTCCAGCGGACGAATAAAATATTTGACCCAAGGCAATACCGCATTATTGACCGCCGGTACATTCAAGCGGATCAATTCAAATGAAAAGGTGCCAATAAACAATCCCCATAGCGGCCAGGCGATTTGATACTGCAGAAAGCCCAAGGTGTAAAGGTAGATAGTGACTATTCCCTGGAAAGAGTGGAATACTTTGCGGGGCACCTCATGCTTGAGTAAAAGCTCCAGCACAGAAAGCTTTTTCTTTGATTTTTGTGCATTTTCACTTTGAGGTTTTGTTTCCTCAAGTGCAATATACGATTCATCGACAAGAGCAATATTATTATCGTAGCTATCGCTTATTAATTCAGATTCCGATGTGAGTTCAAGCTCAGATTGTAGCCCCGTGTCATCCTCCGAATCTTCTGAGCTGTCTTCTGAGCTTTCTTCTTCGGAAACAACGTACGTCTGGTCATCCTCATCTGCAATTTCTTCCACTATGGAAATCCTGGACACAGGTTTGGATGGCGTTTCCAAAGCCGTGGTTTTGGCGTTGGGAGATTCTGTCTTTGCAGGTAAAGAATCTGTACCTAAGCTCATAGTCTAAAAAAAAGAATCTAAATTGGTTTCGGAAATCCCTGATAAAAAGTTCCTTTTCTCTATGCCCGGGATGTGGTTAGTGCAAAATATAATTCGTGTTTACTTTCAAGATAAGCACGCAAAACTTATACCGAGCTGCGACAGAAGTTTTCTTATCACGTGATGAGGGCACTGGACACGAGAATTTTGTTTAGCTGACGTTTGTTCCCCAAATGCAAGGTTCATAAACTTTGGATTAATTGAAAAAGGTGACAGGACTTTTTTTTCATGTCATATTTTTTTTCTTCGGCAATTGAAACCTCACTTTGGCTATAGTGCTTCCCTTTGCCATCTTGCGCAAATGTGGCTGTTGCTGCGTGGCTTAGGAATTTTTGCTTAGATTCCACGACCTGTCAAAAAATGAGATAGCAAAAATGAGTTCGTGATTTTCCTTGTTTTCCAAGAGAGATCCTAGGATTAAGTGAGAAGCATCCCACAATATGGCGTTGATACGAATTATTTATGTAGGCCAAAATTCTCAATGCTGATTGCATGTGTTTTTTTTTTTTTTTTCTAAAGAGAAAGATATTATTATTTTTTCGTTTATACCATCTGCTTCCCGATAGAAATTTTCAATAAGATCACTTTACCGCAGATTTATCTACAATTTTTGAAATATTTACCAAAAACCCCTTCAAAGCCTAGAATTCAAAACTACGGACAAAGCATCCTCAGACTGATTCGTATCAGTTCTTTTAGCTATGATCTGAAACTGCAAATTTTCGGAACATCTTTTATTCACCGAACGACCCATTCTTTTTCAGATCTATTGGCCTAATGCTCATGGTCCGCGCAAGCATATTTATTTTTTTCTTATTCCTTTTTTTGCACCCGCAGACACCCTTTTGCAACCTTTTCTGGGTAGAAAAAAAAGTAAAAACTTAATCTTTTCTTTCATAACAAAAAAAAAAAAGAAATATAAAATCCCGGAAGTCAGGACAATTTTGGAAGCTCAGAAGGACTTAGTTCCAAAGAGAGACGATCCCAAACTCATTTTAATTACCGGTTTTCAGTAAGCCTTTCCGTAATAGAGAGAGAATTACCCTCACACTGATAATATTGACATTCGAAAACAGGACTTAAAAAAAAGAAAACGTTTCTGAATCAAAAAGTTTCCTTTTGATGAAGTTCCTTTACCCATTCTCGCCATTTCTTTTACTGGTGGCTTTGGCCGCTTCTTTAGGCCGGGAGATCTCTTCAGAGGAACGATTGCGTGATCACTTATCCATGTTCCGCCACGTGCTTCACGGAAATAATGACTTGGTTTTGGATGGAGAACATTTTGCAAAGCCTCCAACTTTCCTGACCTCTTCTTTTGAAGAAAAACTGGAAACTGAATACGGCGAAAACAATGAGCAGGAACCCCTTGTTAGTATCCAAAATTTAGCCACTGCTGGGTCAAATAGAGACACAAATAAGAACGATTTTATTGGTGTTGTACCAGGGATCGAGCCCGCATTAGCAACACAAGCAAGAGAGTCTGAATTTCAAATTTTACCAGTTCCCACTTCAGGCAATAGTCAGCCGGGGTTTCCTGTGGGATTCAAACTTCCACCAGAGTTGGAGGTCTCACGAGAAAAGAAAAGTACCAAGAAGCAGAGAAATAACTCAACACCGACAAAGCGTCTTCATCTGGATCCTCTGTTGAGCAGAAAGAGTTTGTTCTCTAATGAAATTGACCTTAAAGCTCTCAACGATACGATTCCAAATGTTGCAAAAAACTTAACGGCAAATTTGGACAGTCAAGAGCAAGACAATAAGCAAGACCAGAGTTTTAACGAAACAGTCGAGAAAAAAGAAAAGAATCCACCAAATCTTTTACCAAGCCCAACACTTGAAGTTTCTACAGGGGCAAGCGTACCCACAGAGAGAACTGATTTTGAGGATTATTTCGGAGACGAAAGAATGTCCTCACTTTTGGCTGAAGGCTTGAAGAAATTACTCAAGAACCAATCAGATTTTTCAGCTATTTTTGAATTTCCACAACTTCAGAACTCGACAACACCAATTAAAACTTCTACAAATGATCCTACAACCATTACCTTCACTGCAATCACTACAACTACTACAGCTGAAAATTTCGAAACTGGTACCCCAATCCCACGGAAAAACTCTTCGATACTCATTGTATCGGATTCCGATGATAATAAACGAGAAGGTGGGATTATACGGGACATTTCTCAAGGTCGAAGCGTTTTGAATTCTGGTAATGACATGACTCTGAGGATGCGGGCTTTACCACCAGATTCTGGTAGACCCAGAAAAAGCAAGAGGCCGAAAAAAAACATAGAGCCACTTAATGCCACGGAGGTGGTTGAACTTCCAAAAAAGCTTTATTTGAAGGAACTTTTAGATCAAAGTTCACTGGATCTGAAAGAGGAGCCCAAAAAAGAATCTACTGAGACGGAAGACACGGAAAGAGATTTGGATCAAATTCCTGGAAAGACCAAACATAAACCCAGGCCCGGGCAACAGTCATTATCTGATATTCGCAAGATATATTTCCAGTCCTTAGAACGGGGTAAAAATGAAGATTTGATCACATATTTCCATCGCATATATCCCGAGCTTCATCACTTGGTCGGTAAAGCACCAAGCGTCGACGGCGAAAACGCTGTACCTGATACAGACATTGAGAAGTTTTTGAAAAGTTTATCCCCTGAAATTTTGAAGCCCGAACTGTCAGCAGATTCTTCAAAACCACCGAGCTCTGTTGACAGTATTTCACTGAGAGCTCACCTTCCACCTAGAGAGCCATTTCCTGATAGTGCGGTACTTGACTCGAACGCAGATAGCGGAACTCCAGACGACTTGGGGACGGAAAACCAACTTAAAAAGACTTTGCCAAGCCCAATTGTAAGTCTTACAGAACAACAAGAAGTTGAACACGGCAATGTGTTCACAAGAATATCTGCGAAATTTCACCAGCTTACGCTGAACAATAGTTTTCAGAATCCTTTTCACCATAGTATGACAAGCGAAGCCGCCAATCTGGCAGAGCTCTACCCCTCAGTTATTGGTGCGGTCATATTTGCACTCTTTTTAATACTATTGTGAGACTTGGTGTGGATTTGGTATATATACTTTTCTAAAACTTTGCGCAATTTATAATATATGTTTTATTTAAAAGACTTGGGAAGTTTCCTACGCTCATTTTTGTCAAGAGATTCTTTCTTTAAACTGTAGAGCAAGATGTACCTTCTTCAACAATGAATGGGAGTGATGTTTCATCTTCAATTTAAGTTGTGTATGCCCAGTAGTGAAAAATTTGGCCAGACCTCGAGTTTGAACCGCCTGAAATTTTTTTGCACTAACAGATTACTCACCATTATAGAAGATTAAAAAAACGATACCTAAATCACAATAAAATCTAGAGCTTTCTGAATAAAAAGCCATGAATTGAACAACTTAATTCATCAAATTGAATCGACTCTGATGTTTGAAGTTATCACATCATGATTCCCTAATCAAGTCTTTCCTTCACTTCAATACAGACTTTTGAGCTTTAATTGACCACCATTTATTCCATAATCTGACCAAAGCTCAAGTTTACTACAACCGAATCCATCAACCTCTATTATAATAAAAGTGTTACTGGATTCAGAACCCCGATGTTATTCATAAATTGGGAGATCTCCACATAAATGTTATTTAGACGATAGATTCATGATAGACTGAATTTATACGTTGGAGTTTGCAAACATATGGCACTGTTTTAAGAAGCGGGGTAGGGAAGTAAAGGCAAGTAAGTGCATGCATGTACCTTAAAAAGCGTATAAAGTGTGTGAATACACTATCCCGACCCACTGTAAGTGACTACTTCGGCCAGTTAAGGTGAAATGGGGAGAGGCTATGTAGGTGTGCCTTCATAGACCATTTCACATGAGGAGCAGGAGCGACTTTTTCAACAGTGTCATTTGAATCAATACCTGAAAATATGATAAAGCCTCAAAGCATAAAGTTAAGACTAGGGGTGTGTACTTCGCTCTTCGGCAAATATGATGAAAGTTTACACCGGAAGTCAGCGAGTCAAGAGAATGTTCTGGTTATAGATCACGACCCACGTCTGTTGTAAAATTGTTTTCATCAACATTCCACCTCTGTCGCCTTTATTTCAGCTTTCTGACGTCCTGATAATCGTTCAAAATAACGTACATCTGGGGTTCATCCTGTTGCTATCAAAACGGCTTAGCCCTAATGACAGTTTGAAAATCTGACGACGAATATCAAAGATAAGAAAAATGTCACCTATGATATCCGCAGCCCGGAAAGTGAAGCCAATCTCAAACTATCTAAAATTCGATATTGATACGTTTAAAGATTAGTCAAAAAAAAAAAAAAAAAAGGAAGGCGGATGATGGGGTTTGCTGCTTTTTTTACAACTTTAGGCACTGTACTGGCTCAGTATTTAGTCCACCCAGGAATCTTGTTCATTTCAAGAGTCGAAAATGAGCCAGTACACATGAGAATCGGTGTTGAAAAAAACAAGGTGCTTGTGACCAACAAACAAACCCTTCCTAGCTATGAATATAGAGGTGCAATAAGCGCCATGGACACCGGGAAATATTTATCGTTTGATTTAACGGGAAAGCTCGTTTTAGACTTCGAACGCGACCGCAATTTTTCGGTCTCATATAGCTCAGACGCCCATCAGAAACTTTACCTACGGCAGTAGCATGAATAGCTTTGAACTTTGCGGTGACACTCTGATTGGATGGAAGAGGAAATGCGAAGGGGGTAGAAAAATTTTAATAACGTATGAAGACTACCTTGGTCCTCACTCGACTAATGATTTGTAGGTTTCTTTCACTTATTTTAAATTAAAGGCAATCAAAAAAATCAAAAGCGTACAACTTTTGAGTTTAATAGCTCTCGTTCAATCTTGTTTTTAATTGTTGCCGTGTACTTAAAGCTTCCTGCTGCATGAACCTGAGACTTATTCTAAATTCGGGCCTCATTGCCTTTGACTAAAGTAGGTGATCACTCCAATTTTTGGATAATTTTTTCACCCACACTTATGTAAGGCTGTGAAAGTTGCGGATCTGTGTTTGACACCACAACAGGAACTCCCAGGTCAGATTGGAGACATATAGTTTCATTGAGTGGAATTGAACCAAGAACATCGAGCCCATGTGCTTTTGCTTCTCGAAGAGCACCATCCAGGCCGAAAATGTGCGATTCGTGGTGACAATTAGGACATACGAAATGACTCATGTTTTGCACAAGCCCCAAGATGGGTATATTGACTTTTTGAAACATTGCTATACCCTTCACTGCATCAATTAGGGCAATATCTTGTGGAGTAGACACAATCACAGCACCATCTACTTTGAGCTGCTGACTTATGGTGAGCTGAGTGTCTCCAGTTCCTGGGGGCATATCAATGACCAAATAATCGACATCTGGCCATTCAACCTCAAATAGAAGCTGCTGTAATGCTTTCATGACCATAAGGCCACGCCATACCACAGGGGTTTCTGGTGCCACAAGGTAACCCATGGACATTGAGGGCAAGCCATAATTTGAGAGAGGAATGAGCTTTCCTTTCAGTGAAAGACGTGGCTCTCCCTGTAATTTGAGCAATTTCGGGATCGAGGGTCCGAATATATCAACGTCTAAAATGCCACACGTTTTGCCCAATTTTTTAAGGGCAAGAGCCACATTCACCAGCACTGTGGATTTCCCCACACCTCCTTTTGCCGAAGAGACCAAAAGGATTTTCCCCACCCCATCAATGCGTTTGCGCACGGGCAAGCCACGACTCATACGAGGAATTTCCGGTCCATTGGAACCGTTTGCAGTTTTCGGAAGGCCCAATGGGTTTTCGTGCATTACCTTTGATGAGTAATGGAGATTTCTGGGCAGCAGGACCACCCATTTTCGAAGCAGTACTTTGCACAGGTTTGGTATTGAGGAAATCATTAGGACTATTTTATGAATTATAGTATTAATGGAGTATCACAAGTCTTGTGTGAAATATGTTTCAACCGGAACGATGAATTCAAGCCGAAACGGTGAACGGGAGATCAATGCTCCTAGGGCTATAAAACGCGATTTAGTGCATTGCGGGCTGGAAGGTGAAAAGCGCCCAAGTATCTCCAGTAATATGTTCACAAATAATCGAGGTTCGGGTTTGGGAGGAAGAAAGTTTCAAACATTGAAAAATGTAATAAAAGACCCTAATTTTAATTTACTTTTTTTTTCCCCCAAAATTTTACCTACCGTTCAACACTACTGTAATCCTTTTCAATTTCACAGCGTAAGACCCATCCATCGGGCATAGGCACACTAACTCCGGGGCCGCGCGCCAAAAGCCGGGGCCATCGCATCAAGCCAATATTCCGATCCAATAATACGATACATAAAATACATGTCTCGCCCCACAATCTATGCGCTTTCAACAAAACCAGGCCGTGCGGCAATAGGCGTGGTGCGTGTTTCTGGGCCTCATGCTCAACATGTATTTCATCGGCTTACGAAGGCGGCAAAACCCCCGACTCATCGAACGGCCAGCGTACGTCTGCTTTATGGCGAAAAAGGGCTCGTAGATCATGCTCTCACACTCTTCTTCCAAGGGCCCAAATCGTATACTGGTGAGGATTTGCTCGAGTTGCACGTACACGGTGGAAATGCTATTGTGCGTGCTGTAATGGATGCAGTAAAACGGACACATGAACCGGATCTTGGAATACAGGTGCGATATGCCGAACAAGGCGAGTTTTCCAAAAGAGCGTTTCTTAATGGGCGTTTTGATTTGACGGAAATTGAGGGTATCCGAGAGATGATCGATGCCGAAACTGAAACACAGCGCGTCGGTGCGTTGGCATCACTCACCGGAAATAACCTGGCGTTAATGAAGCGTTGGCGCCAGGATATCGTGCATAATGTAGCATTGCTCACAACAGTGATTGATTTCGGCGAAGAACACGATCTTGCCGAAACCCAACAACTTTTTGCCGATGTTGAGCGTAATGTTGATGGGTTAATTGAAGAAATCTCTACATATCTTCGTAAGGTGAGAGGGTCTGAAATTCTCATGCGGGGTATCAAGGTCACATTGATGGGCCCGCCTAATGCAGGCAAACTGTCGCTCCTCAATTACTTAGCTCGTAGTGATTTGGCGATTGTTTCGAAAATCGCAGGCACGACGCGTGACGTGATCGATGTACCATTGGATGTTGCCGGCTACAAAATTATAGTGGGCGATACTGCCGGGATCCGCGCCATGCTGGAGGCTGGTGAAATAGAACAAGAAGGTATTCGTCGTGCTAAACAAAAGGCTTTGCTTGGCGATCTAGTTTTAGTGGTGGTGCCTGTGAATGAGCCCCTTTCTCAAGATATTATTGAGCACGTGGCCTTGCTTCACGATGCAAAACGACACGTGGTGGCTGTGGTGAATAAACTTGATTTGGCGAAACCTACCGATTTAGCACCTTTGGCAGAAAAGCTCGCTTCTCAGCTTCGCATTCCAATTGACCAAGTTTTCGGTGTTTCATGTCTTTCAGGTGAAGGCATGGACCCACTTCGCAGTGAACTTGTGCTGCTGTTTAAAGAAATATCAATGTCGACGAGCTCAGACCCCGTGGTGATTTCGGCACGTGCGCAAGATTTACTTGAAAATGATGTGCTTTATGGGCTTGAGCAATTTAAAATATGGAAAGATGCCGAGGATGTGGTTTTAGCGGCAGAATGTCTTCGGCAGTCTGTCGAAGGTATTGGCAAGATTACTGGTGACGCGGTTGGAGTCGAGGAGATTTTGGGCGTCGTTTTCTCCAGTTTCTGCATTGGTAAGTAGAACGGGTATGGTTATTTATTTATTTATTTAGATTCAAGGGACTTGGACATATATTACAAAAGTTTCTCTTTCAAAGAGTTTAAGGGATTTCCTACGACGCATGCGATACCACGAAAAGCGTGAACTTTTCGACATCCCAGTTAAGCTTAATCTGCTGCATCTGGTGTCTCGTATGACGTCCACCAATCTCGGTCGGCTCTTCTTCTACGCTTTTCTTCTTCAAGCTTTTAGACAAGCTTGGAGAAAGCCTCAACTCAAAGTTGATCATGTTGAGCCCGTAGTTAAGCTTCAATTCGTAGGTCAAATTGAGTAGTTTCGTCTTATTATCCGCAGGATCAACCTCCTCGGTCATCTCACATCCATTGTCGATTTCCTCGTCGTTTAACAACAACGAGCACATAAAATCTTCCTCGGCTTTTCCCTTTAGAAGTCCTTGGCCATCAATCAAATCTTCGCGTTTGATGTTGTAAATGAGCTCATGTAAAGCCACTTTGAAATTCACCACAGGCAATGCATCGCGGGGTAGCGTGATACTGTACGCCTTTGTAGAGTAGCCAAGCGGTTCGAATTGGTACTCAAAAAAGGTAGCAGCATTTGCTACCGGGGCTTCTGGATAAAGTGATGTTTTTAAGAGTTGTGGACGCGCAAGTTGTTGTTGTTGTTGCTGTGACGCCAAGGAGTCTGCAATTTGCGTGGCCACAGTTTGTGACGAGGCAAATGCAACGCGTCTGATAAACACATCGTCGCTTGATGGAATTGTGGTCAGTTTTCCCATTGCACACAGTTCCAGAGGCGCAAGCAGCTCCCCATCGGCATTTTCCTCTTCCTCTGCTTCTTCCTCACTTACAATTCCTGCCTCCTGTTTAATTCTAGCTGCCTCAAGTGCAGCCAACCGCTGTTCTTCCTCAATAAGCTTTTTCGGCTTTCTACCACGTCTTTTCTTAGGTGGCCCATCTCCGGCAACTACACCAGATACCTCTGGTGTAGCTACTGCTGGTTTTCCCTTCAAGCTCAACTTAAGTTTGACCAGCTCTTTTGGAGCCTTAAGCGTGAGTTTTAAGCCTGGCTTGGAATCTGATACGAGCTCGTCTTTGAGCAGAGTAAACTTTTCTGTGAAAACTGCGCGCAATTTTTCGGCATCCTCGTGAATTAGGGACGAAGGATCGTTGTACTGTTGTGCATTGGCAAAAATTAACATTGCAGCATCGTGGAAGGCTTGTAAATTTTCTGGAAGCGACTTTTCCTCGGAAAAGAGAGCACCCAGTTCCACTTTATCCTTCACGTCATTGAATGAAGTTGGGTGAGCAATCACAGTAAAGTAGTCTGGGTATTCCTCTGGATCTATATTGTCCAAAAATGGGCCACTGAGTTGTCCCTCACCAGGAAAATCGTGGCTGATAACGTCGTCCAAAACTTCAAGACACAATTTCGGCAAGTCAAGCGAATCAGCCTCATTTTCCACTGCCAATTCGATGGAAGGAGCGTGTTTCTCGACATGTTTTAAGATCTTTTCTGCGTCTTCCACAATCCATGATTCTGGGTCGTTGTATTTTACAGCATTGTCATGCATGAGTTTGAAGTCAGCTATGAACTCGTCGGCATTAGCATACGCGTCCTTTGCCACTTTTTTCAGGATTTCATGGAGAGAAATCGGTTCGGCAATAAGCGCGTAATAGTCCGGGTAGATCTTTTTCAGTGGGAGCTTGACAAATGCCGTGACACATTGTCTGGTTGCAGCATCATCTTGCAATGCGTCCAATGAATCGAGAAAGTTTTGGAATGGAGCCAGTGTAAGCTTAGCTTTTTTAGAAACACTGCCATCATTCAGAATGGATCTCTTCACGCGAGGCATTTTCCGTTTGTTTGTTTGTTTGTTTGTTTATTTGTTGTGATTGTTTTTTCCCTTCAGTCGAGTTTGATTCCTGTGTTTAGGATGAAAGACAGCTGGAAATGAAAGAGCGCGCACGAGAAAAGACAAATGCGACCAGAACTCCCGAAAATTTGGGATTCAGATTTTTGGTCACGTGCACGATCACGTGCATGTGCATTCTCACTGAATTAAAAACCTTCTTCTTGACAATTTGATTTGAGTACCATTTTCCCAAAAGCAGTAGTTACTTTTTCAAATCATGATAAAGTTTTTGCTTTACAAGATAAATTTTCACGAGAGGGTGGATTTGCGTGAACCATGTCGCATCTATGTTTCCTTGGTGCCGCATATAAGCGGTGGTTTTGTTTAGTTGCAACAAAACGCACACCAAAACGCTCGTGGTATTTGTGTAGATCCTGTAACCTGTCTAGTGAAATGTCTATGTGTTTAGAGAGTCGTGATCTGGTATTCTCAATTAATCATTTCTATATGACAAAAGAGAAACGCAAAAAATTATGTCGCTTGCCTGATTTCAAGTAGTCTCTTGGAATGAGTGTCTCTCATGCGTTACCGTTGCAACACTCTCGACTGCATAAACGCGTTGAGAAAAAATAAAAGTATTGCAAAACTGCATGGAATCGGAGTGTTTCAAAAGAAGCGGTGCCTTTCTAAAAAGATCGGAAATTTTCGATCTAATCCGAAATCGGAAAACAATGTTGATCTGGTTGAGAATGCATTATCTTATCAGGGGCTTTGAAATATATTTGTTTTAGCTCGGTGATACCGTTTTCTTTTTTCTGAACCTGCAGGCATAGTCAGATCTGTGACAAATGGCTTAGTAAAGGTTCCAGAGGGGTATTTTCACTAAGCTAAAGTCTAAATTCCGCGCTGAAATGCATACGTGTCATCTTCTCAAGCCGCCTTATCGTTTTCGTTTTTTTTGTTTCTTTTTGCTTTCCCGAGTGCTGATCTGCGCTTTTTGAAAGTTTTTCTATTCGTTCACGAAACATTGACCTGGAAACATTATTACAAGGAACGGAGTAAACAGCTCTTTTTTTTTTCTCTCGCTCCAGCTGTGTTTTGTTTCAGGTATAGAAGAGAGAAAGAAAATTACTTTAACAAATTAATGCGATAAATTTTTCCTTCTCCCCTGTGTAATTTTATTTTTTTTAAATTGAGTATTTTCCTTCTATCTCCCGAGGTAGGTCGTTAAGCGCTACAAACACTGCTGCAAAAGGCGTCACGTGGCCAACTTTACATATTTCTGGATGAGTACGTGTACCCCCATTGTTTGAGATTCTGAAGATTCCTGGAAATTTTTACTCCCATGACTTGATTCAAAAATCATTCCTGAAACCTATTCAGAGAAGAGATTGACCTTCAATCACCAAATATTTATCTCGAAAGAGTACAAGAAAAAGTCCCCCTGGTCAGTAGCTTAAATAAGCGAGCGCGCGGTTTAGCCGCCCTGGAATAAAACCCTCCCTTCTCTCCAATCCAAAAATATTTCCATACTGCAACCGTGAATTGCGACCCCACCAAGCCTTTGGATATCTTTTTTTGTCCCTTTTTTTGTCCCATAATATAATTACTTCATTTATACTCTTTCAATATCGAAACACTCACAGAAGATTCCTCAATGCCTCCGAAGTCTATCGTCACAGATTCGCAGCGCAAAGGTCTACGTGACTACGCCCGCAAAAATCCAAACGTACGCCAGTCCAATCTCCGCCTATGGTTCATAAAAAAATATGGCATTGACGTCAGCCAAAGTTTTATTTCTGTGGCACTCTCCTCAAAATATCGGTATTTGGATCCGGTTTCTGCTCAGGAAAAACCAAGGCAAAAGAAACCCCCTCGGCTCAAATTTCCAGAATTGGAGGAGGCGCTTTATCGTCTGATTCTCAAATCACAACTTTCTTCGCCATTCGAAGCTCCTGAAATCCTTAAGGAAGCCCAGCGCTTATGGTCAGAAATGTTCCCAGAACAAGAGGCGCCTGTGTTTAGTACTAGCTGGCTAGAAAGATTCAGAAACCGATACAATCTAAGCTCACTTGATTATAATGTGGAAGCAGCAGATCCGCCAGCTACCGAAAAGCACCCTGAAGTCATCGCTGCTATAAAACGCTACAGCCCTGTGGATGTATATACCTGTGCAGAAACGTTTTTGTACTATATGCATACACCGGATAAAAAAGTGGATGAGCTGTCCAAAAACAAAATGACTATACATGTGTGCTGTAACTCCGATGGTACAGTGAAGGCTCCGCCATGGTATATTGGTCATCCCCAAAATAATCAGGCGTTTGAAGGTAAGGATCTTTCATCCCTTCCATACATGTTTATCTCGAACGAGAAGTCATGCATGACAACTTCGATATTCCAAGAATGGTTAATCGCTTTTGATCAACACGCCGTGATGGGCAAACGTAAAGTTCTTTTGATTTTAGAAAGTTACTCGGCTCATAAAATTGCCGTTCAGGCTTTACAGGAAGCCAAAAAGCTTTCAAACACTGAAATCTGCTTTTTGCCCTCGGGAACTTCCGCCACAACACAAGCATTCAATAAGGGAATCATCCGAATTTTCAAAGCCCATTACCGCAATCGCTGGTTGGACTATATTTGGCGAGAATCGTTGCTGAATCGCGATTTTGTCAGTGCGCTAGATATTATAAAAGTCATTGACTGGTGCAACTATGCCTGGAAAGAAATTCCCTCACGGATCATTGCAAATTGCTGGAACCAGACTGAAATATCATCTTCACCCGCAGAGAAATTGAGTGACCCTGCGTTGTATGAGAGATTAAATTACTCGATTTCGGTTCTCAGTGGTAAGGGCATCATTGGCTCACCCATTGGTACTATCGATGATTTTCTTCTTCCCTCCCAAGAATGCATCCTGGAGATCTCAGGTGATCTGTCCGAAAATATTATTCCGCGATACGCACAACCTATTCCTAGAATTTTGCCACCTAAGTCCGAAGTGGAAGCGGCAAGAACGCAACCGTCTCATGACAACAAATTGCCAAGACCATTTCTACACCACCTCCCGTTGAGTCGACTCCCGTTGCAGCATTCCCCATTGCAACAATCTTCATTGTCGCGTCGGCCCTTTCAGCACACTCCGATGCAACCTCCCTCTATTTCATACCCCACAATTCAACGACCTCCCATGCAAAATCCGCCTTTGAATCATCGCGCTTTGAATCAACCCCCATTGAGTCATTCTCCTTTGCAGCCATTGCAGAATCCCCCAATACCGAATCTGGCCTCGCAGAATCCCACAGGTCAGAACCTGGGATTAAAGCACCCGCCATTAATTCAACGTTCGCTGAATTCGGTGTCGGAATCTTCATTGCGGAGCCCTTTGCTTCAGTCACTGCCGACGTTGCAAAGACCTTCACTGCACTTACCATTACAAGAAGCAACTACTTCGAAAACACAAATGGACGCATCCAAAAAGGGGAAAGATTCTGAGCCTGAGAATCAAGAGCATACAAAAGAGCCATTGTTTCTTCGTCGTGGAAAAACTCTTATTCAATTGGATGGGACGATATCTTACATGGAGCAAGAAGGCGATGCCAGCCCGGAACTTGTTCAATCTCTCAAAAAATACCGAAGTGTGTTGATTGAGGAACAAGGACGTGATATTCGTGCGTTGAGTATGGGAGATCTGAGTATTCTTCAATCCCCAGCTCAACCCACTCACCCAACACGTACTCCCAGCATGTCGTCCGAATCTACGCTATAATAAGTATGAAATCGCAAATGTGTTTTGAAGATTTTTGGGCATTCATAACCATTGCGAGGGTTTCAATATCGACTGTCGCTAAAGTAAAAATTTCAACATCGCTTATTTAAACACGCAAGCAAATCCCCGAAATTATCATTTCTTCACTTCTTCTATCCTTTAATATTTAGATCCTTGGTATAGAAACTACAGAGAAATCTTGCGCCTAGGTCCTTATGTGTGTAACTAAAGCCGCCACAATTTCTTGTGTGATATTTTAAAAACGGCTCGCGTATCAAGACTAATGATTCTGGACCACACTATCCCACCAAAATAACTGTGCGAGCCAGCTATTTCTTTCTAATATTCTTGAAAGTTCACCAAGCCTCACTAGACGGTAGGGATAGGAATGAAAAGCCTTCAGACCCTACGCCAAGTCTTTCAAGTGAGTATGTCACGATCAGACATCCATTTCCCATAGATTAAAAAAGCAAAAGAAGATCTTAAACTGTTTGAATAACCAACCATTGATATGTTAAAACCACCTTTAATCATCAATTTGTCAACAATTCTGATCACATTTGCTGGGCTTACTCAAAAAACCTTTTGAGCCGATAAGCACAATTTGACTAATCAGTCGCAGGCAAAGGCCGAAGGCCAGGCGTCGCGTGAGGCCCTGAATTTCGCGGGCCGCAACGACTTTTGGGCCTCGAATCTAGAGCCCGCAGCCCCGATTTGGTTTCTTTCATTTCTTGATTATTATTATTCATTGGTCTAAAAAACTCCAATAAACTTTTAACAAGCAACGGGCTTGTGATATCCTTGTTTTTCACTTTTTTTTTTTTCATTTCGGTTGTCCTAACAAAACTTCCCCCGATCTACCCATAGCTATTTTCAGCATGTCTGCGCCGCGTGCTTCTGGTATAACCATCTTATATGGAAGCGAAACGGGTAATGCCCAGGATTATGCGTACTACCTTGCTCGAAAGCTCCGATACTTTTCGCTTAGCCCAACTGTTTCGGCACTTAATGATTATCCTGTGAAGAATTTAGTCACGGAAACACGCTTTTTGATTATTTTATGCTCGACTGCAGGCCAAGGTGAGGTTCCGAGAAATGGCAAGCGGTTTTTCAAGTTTTTGCTTAAAAGAAAGCTTCCAAAAGATCTTCTTAATCATGTTGCATTAACTTCTTTTGGATTAGGCGACTCGTCATACCCGAAATTCAACCATGCTATTAAAAAGTTACATACCAGGTTGCTTCAACTCGGGTGCTCTGAACTTTCGCCACGTTGTGAGAGTGATGAGATGGCTCCTGAAGGAGTCGATAGTTTTTATGCAGAATGGGTGGATACTTTAATTCCAGCGCTTTGTCGTTTCTTTCCTGATCTGCCTCAGATCGACGATCAAGTGCTTCTTCCACCAGCAATGCCGGTATCAGTTGATCTCGGAGAACAACGCACGTTTTCCGAAACGGGAAATCTCAGTTTGACACGAAACGGCGGTGAATTGAAAACAGGCAAGTTTGTAGCAAATACGCGCGTGACCTCGTCTGACCATTTCCAAGATGTTAGGCACATTGTCATCGAATCTGAAAATCTGGACTTAGATTATGTGCCTGGAGACACTTTGGCGCTTTATCCACAGAATGATGAGCGCAGTGTCCAACTCATTTTCGAGCTGCAGCCACATTGGATTCCTCTCGCAGATATGCCGCTTTCGATATCTCGGGCCCCGGCTCTTGAAGGTGGTTTTATTGCCCTGGAAACGCTCACGTTACGCACACTTATCACACACCACCTCGACATTCTATCAATCCCTAGGCGGTCTTTCTTTGCGTTACTTTTCCACTTTGTAGATGCGCTGACCGAAGATGGCCAGCGGGAAAAGGAGAAGCTTCATGACTTCACTAAACTCGACGAAAGCGAGGAGCTTTATAATTATGCCAACAGACCGCGCCGCCTGATTTTGGAGACGATCCAGGAATTCCAGGATAATTTGCGGATTCCCGTGGAGTACGTTCTCGATCTTTTCCCATTAATTAAAGTGCGTCTTTTCCTGATTGCCTCGCGCCCCTCACCAAAACAGGTCGAACTAGTGGTGGCTATTGTTGAGTATAAGACCATGCTAAGACGTATTCGCAAGGGTCTTTGTACGAAATGGCTCAAGAATGCTGAGGTCGGCGAGAAGCTTGTGTTTTCCATTCACAAATCCAATCTCAAGTTCGTGGCTTCAGATGGAACTATACCTCCGGTCATTATGGTAGCCCCTGGCACAGGAATCGCCCCGATGAAGCTGTTGATTGAAGATGTGGCAGGAAAGCAGCCGCTTCATCTTTTCTATGGATTCCGTGATTCTAATAAGGACGGGTTATTTGCCGAACAATGGTCCGCACTACAGGCACAAAATCAGTTATCGGTCTACCCTGCTATTTCAAGAGAAGCTGGTTTCCCCTACAAATATGTACAAGACAGGCTATTTGCAGAAAAAGATCTCGTCCGCCACTCGATCCTAAATGAAAAGGCGATATTTTTTCTTTGTGGTTCCAGTGGGAAAATGCCCACGCAAGTTCGCTTGACCTTAGCAGAGATTCTCCGCGATCATGTGGAAAATCCTGAAAAATACCTTGTGGACATGGAGAACGAGGGAAGGTATATTCAAGAAACTTGGTAATATGTTTATCCATCTGTTTCAAGGGTTTCTGTTCTCTGTTTTCGTGAAAGTTACATTTCTGCAAAATTATAGATTCGTTTTCCTGCACATACTTCACGATTCGAGCCAGTCAAAAATTCGGTGGTTCCAAAGAAATGCGTCTCACTCAAAATTAAATCACCCCACAAAATGTTTTCCATAACCAGGTATTCTGGGTTACGCAATCCTGTAATCACTGCTTTGAGCAATAGAGTGTCAGGACTCGTGAGGCTGTATGCAAATTACCCGGAACAAATCACGGTAGATGGCAAGGCATATAAGACAGACGAGTGGACAAATGTGCCGAAGCTGATTCTTGATCTCACTGACCGTCAGCTCCACCAAAACCCAAATCACCCAATCGGAATTCTCCGGGAATTGATTCAGAGCAATTTCAAAGGTCTTGGGTACACTTTTTATAATGATTTTAGACCAATAGTCACATCTTTCGAAAACTTCGATGTGCTTGGATTTCCTGCAGACCACCCTGGAAGATCAAAACTGGATACTTACTATATAAATAAGGACCATTTACTTAGAACGCACACATCAGCTCATGAGCACGAGTGTTTTCAAGTATGTGAAACTCCTGGCTACTTTATTACAGCAGATGTATATAGAAGAGACGAAATTGACCGTACACATTATCCGGCTTTCCACCAGATGGAAGGTGCTCGTTTATGGTCGAAGAATACACCCGACTTGTTGCAACAATTACAGGCAGATATTGACTCGATCCCAAAAACCGACATTATCGTCGAAGATCCATTTAGGGAAACACCATTTAACGCAGAAAACCCAAAACAGGAGTACATGACAGATCCTGAGGTCAAACTTATTGCAACTCATTTGAAAAAAACTATTGAGTACATGGTTCATTTGGTTTTTGAGAGGGCCCGTGCATCTGCGTTGAAGGCGGGTTCGGAAGAAGAATACCTCAATGAACCTTTGAAGGTTAGATGGGTCGAAGCATACTTCCCATGGACTTCTCCTTCATGGGAGGTTGAGGTCTGGTGGAAAGGTGAATGGCTTGAATGCTGTGGATGTGGTGTTGTACAGCAACAAATCTTATTAAACTCCGGGCTCAAAGAGGACAAATTGGGTTGGGCCTTTGGTGTAGGTTTGGACAGAATCGCCATGCTTCTTTTCGGCATTCCCGATATCAGACTTTTCTGGTCCTTGGACGAGAGATTTGCCCGTCAATTTAGTGAAGGCACTATTTCAACGTTTCAACCATACTCCAAATACCCTGGAATTAGGCGAGACGTCAGCTACTGGCTCGCTTCCGAATCGCCATTGCACACGAACGATGTGATGGAAATTGTGCGGTTGCATGGAGGTGATTTGGTTGAAAATGTGGTGCTCAAGGACGAGTTTGTGCACCCCAAAACAGGCCGCAAGTCGCAGTGCTACGGAATCCATTTCCAGTCCATGGACAGAAACTTGACCAATGAAGAAGTCAATGCAATCCACAAGTTGGTGGAATCAGATTTAGTGGAAACCTACGGTGTTGAAATCCGTTAGAGTGTATATAGATTTTACCTCAGGCACCAGTTCAGCTACATATAGCACGCACAGATTGCTTGATAAGAACGAATAGAAATAGAACAATCAGTAAGAAAAAAAAAAATGATGAAAGTTATTAAAAAACATTCAAAATAAAAACAGATCAGAAACTGGAAAGTCCTCTAAAAAAAATGCATGGTAGTGCATATAGTGTAGTCTGAGCGTGAACATGGACCCGGGAAAAAAAAAATCCAACGGCCCTCAAACCAACAATCTAGCCAGCAAATCTTGTGACAAAAATCAAAAGAAAAAACCTTTCTAGTCATGTTTGGGTTGAGACTGCTCGCAGGTTGGAAATTTGCTCTGCCAATCACGCGTGTTGCTGCGCCATCGGCTGTTGTTCCTAGTGTTTTCGGAACCCTCGCAAAAAGATACAAGCATGAATATGCTCCTAGATTCAAGCAAATCCGTAAGGCGTTTAAAGGCCGTGTCACGGTGAGAACTGGTGGCTCTATTAAAGGAAACTCGTTAGAATTCGGACAATATGGCTTGCGGTTGAAAAGTAACGGAATCAGAATGACTGCTACTCAACTTAAAGAGGCCGACAAAGTTATTCAGCGTGAAATCCGTCCTTCTGGTGCCACTTGCGTGACCAGATTTGCTTGTAATATTCCTGTGTGTGTTAAGGGAAATCAGACCAGAATGGGTAAAGGTAAGGGTTCATTCGAATACTGGGCTTGTAGAGTGCCCACGGGGAAAGTGCTTTTCGAAATCAAGGGCGAAATCCACGACCGTGTAGCAAGAGAGGCCATGCGTAAAGCCGCCGACAAGTTGCCTGGTCTTTTCGAGGTTATTGATGTCAACTCTAAGGTGCGTGTGAGCACCACGGAATTGATCGATAAGCCTAGTGAAGTGGATTACGTGCAGTTGATGAAGGCAAAGCCTACCAAGAAATGGACGAATATTGAGATGTCCAAGCTTCCAGAGTACAGATTGTACCGTGGCCGTTAATTGGTCAAAGGAGCGCCCTTTTAAAAAGAATATAGTACTTGTATAGGGAGCGTAAGTGCTCCAATAGACAATTGGTGAATGGAACCCTAGAACTTGGCTAAGTGCCACTATTTTAACACCTGTCATTGATGAATGTTTGAAGCATTGACTTTAGCTGTCAAGTAACTTTGAAAATGGTTTATTTTAAACTTCAAACTATAGAGTAAGTGAATTGTCTCAATCCCGAGGTGTTTCTCTGTTCGTTCTGAGTAATCTTAGCTATACATTTGAAAGAGTTCACAATATTGCAAAAGTGAAGATTTGTTATTTTCATGGAATATCAACATATTTCAGAAAGTCCTCATCTTATTTTGCCCTTACTTTCTCTGACATGATGATTTTGATTTTTTTTTTTTTTTTTTGCAACGAGTAGTGTGCACTTACAAATCCTTCATCAAAGAAGTGGTCAATAATGCGACCCACATACATATACCCCACAAAAAATAAACATCAAAGTGAAATCAAGGATAATAGATAAAAAAGGAGGGGAAAAGAATGGCGCTGGCACCAAAAGATACAGGCCGATTAGTGGCCCACGCCCTTGCGCTGGCGCAAAAGGTTGTAGACTCCGATACAGAGGTCTCCACCATCGATCTCCAACTTTTGGCAAATCTCAATACAAACCAATTTCTCAATTATATCAAGTTGGACCAACAGCTTGGATCCTTGGAGCAAGACGCGGAGAAATTGGTTATCTATAGCCAAGAAGCGGCGCTGCTTATTGCAGACCTTGACCAAATTGAGCGTCAAGTAGATTCGCTAGTTGCAGTCACTGATGAGCTTCTGGCATGGTGCTCTGAGATAATGACCGATCCAAAATAAGTTGTCTTTTTTTTTTACTTTTCTTTCTTTTGCCTCATATTTTTTATGGATATAACTGTTTTGTCGAATGTGTGATCTTTACATAAATAATATGGGCGCTCTTAAGATTTACCTTTTATACCATGGTTCAACATACTTCTTCATGATAAATCATTATCCTGTCGTGGCTCATTATAAGCTAGCCTTATAATAGGAGCCAAAAAAAAATATCTTTCTGACTCGGTCTAATTATGTGGCTTTTTTGGTTTCCGGTGCCTTGCGCTTCTTGTAAGCAATCAGTTGTTTTGATGTTCGCTTAAGGCTGAGTTTTTACCTGAAGGCAGGAAATATTATGGCGCTCATCAGTGTATCACTGCTTGGATTAAATTACAAATGCTACCTAGTGGTATTCGAACGAAAACAAAGTTAGTTTAAATTGATTTCTTGAGGAACTCATAATAAATACAGAAACATTCGTGGAATTCTCTTGAACAATCAATTGTATCTATAATTAAAAAGGTCTCATTCTTGTGAACGGTATAAAGAGCGCATGCGCATAGGCACACATGTCACAAAGATGCAAATTTTGGAAAAAGAGAAAAACGGTAGCAAATAAAAAAAAAAATGAGACTCCTATCAACTTCTGAGCAGAATTTACCAACTTTGGAGCACAAATAAAGACAGTGATCTGAAGAATACTCCCAGCAGCTAGAATCGGTTGGGTATCTTACTGGAATTAATAGCACATCAAATCCACCACACCAAGTTAATTTATTCTTCTGTTTATCTTGTATCTTTTGTATCTTTTGTATCTTTTGTATCTCAATGCGAAGTTGTTACCCGTTCGTGATATTGGCTTTGCTTCATCTTGTGAACAGTGATTCTGAGGTCTCTTCCGGGCCTAGTCTCACGCAGTTCAGAGATTTAACATTTTTCAACAACTTGGTCCATTTTGTTGGTGACGCAATACCAGAATCTGAGTTAAGTCCAGACACCTCTCAAAACTTAGGCTCTTCTGAGAAATCAGAATACCTTCAGGTACCAAATAATTTTCAAAACTCAGGTTATGGGAAAGATCCTCGGTATGCTCAACCCCCTGGGTTTGCTCAAAGCCGTGGGTATAGTCAAAATCCAGGATATGACCAAAGCCCAGGGTATGATCAGGGCCCGCGGTACGACAAAGATCCAGGGTATGGCCAAAGCCCGGGTTATGGGAATGGTCCGAGCTATGGGAATAGTCCGAGTTACGGGAATAGTCCGAGTTACGGGAATAGTCCGAGTTACGGGAATAGTCCGAGTTATAATCAAGGTCCTGAATTTGGTCAAAGCCCGGGATACGGTCAAAGCCCGGGATACGGTCAAAGCCCGGGATACGGTCAAATGCCAGGATTTGATAAAAGCCCAAATTATGGCCAAAGCCCAGGATATGGTCAAAATCCAGGATATGGTCAAAATCCAGGATATGGTCAAAATCCAGGATATGGTCAAATGCCAAAGCAAGTGAATGCACCAAAACAGAGACAGCCATCATTTTCTGAAGAAATGCCACGTCAAAAAAATGGGAATGGAGGATATGATACCGGTGCAGGTTGTGATAATGAGGGATCGTATGAAGCAGGACCTACAGAAAATGATGATGGTAGTCCCAAGACCGTAATGGCAGCGACTGGTGTGAAAGTGGAAGTTAATAAACAAAAGAAAATCACTTACGATACCGAGTTCAGTCTTAGTCTTAAGTGGAGACCAGCAAAGACTGCTAAAAGCATCAAAAACATGTTTTTGTTCTTTCCAAAAAAAATCGAACAAAAGGCGTTTAATCTGTGGGAGGCTCTTAGAGGGGGAACCTCATCCAAAACCACATACGCCGTGGGCAAGCCTAGCAATCGACAGGCTAGAAATATTGCAAAACAGATTCAGTCTGATCCACCATACGAGGGGAAAAACAAAGAGATCGATATGACACCTGAAAAACAAATTGATAATAATGAAGGTAATCAAGGTCGAGCGCCCGAAAATATAAAGTCTGGCAACGCCCCCGAAGATAGAAAGTCTGGCAACGCCCCCGAAGATAGAAAGTCTGGCAACGCCCCCGAAGATATGAAATCTGGCAACGCTCCCGAAGAAAAGTCCGAAAGTACACCTGAAAAAAAGCCTGAAGGAGTGCCTGAGGAAAAGTCTAGCAGCATCCCCGAAGATGAGAAGTCAATTAGTACACCTGAAAGGGTTCTCCCTGAAGATCAAAATTATGGTAACGAAAGCGAAACTGAAGACGAGTATGACACCGATGAATACGATAGCGACAGTGACAGCGAGTGGACATATGACGACACATGGGATACCGGCACAACCGATAATTGGCATGATTCCCCCAACAGGCATAAAAACCCGCCGGAGAAATACCCGTTTTTTGTCAGGCTCAGCTCGCATGATGAGGACGTGAAAGAATCTGATGAGTTCAGTGTGGCACTGACCACGAGGCTGATTCCAGAACCTTCTAAAGGACAGGATGTCCAGCCTTCTTCAGCGCAGATTGTCCAGCCTTCTTCAGCGCAGATTGTCCAGCCTTCTTCAGCGCAGATTGTCCAGCCTTCTTCAGGACCAGAAAAAGACACTGCTTCTGTGTCCACTCAGGAGAAAAGCCAACATAAAAAGAGAAGACATAAACGGCCCGAGTATGTGCTTGTGGATTCTGACATTTTGGTCAACACTGTTTGTCCTCATATGCTTAGCGACTTTCGCAGCTCTCCGCAACAATGGGGAAAGAAAAAACATGTTTCTGTCAGGGTGTCGAATTCATCTTTAGTCGCTGTTAAAGACACACCCCGCTATTTTCCTGGAGATAACTACTCTTCCAAGGGGTCACTTATATCCAGAAGCATTGGCACGCTTCTTTTGGGTCTTTTTCTGTCACTTGTTTCATTATAGACCCATTATTCCAACAGCCACATTATCACTACGCAGATATCTTGTGTTTTCTTTGTTTCAAACAGCTTCATCAAAAAAAAAAAAAAAAAAAAAAAAAAAAAAAAAATCTCGTATAATACACTCTTATCAAGACTCCTGTAGTGCTCGGAGCCGCTGTTGCATCTCGTTAATCAAATTCTCGTCCTCTTCTTCAATCGGAGCTGAAATCTCCACTTCTTCCGGTTCTGGCTCGGGTAATCCAGATGACGGCACCTCCGCACCAATCTTAGAGAATTTATCCTCAGTCAAACTTTGAATAATCTTGTTCACTTCCTCTTGCGATTCGTCCTCCAACTCTTCATCCATGTCCAAATCCACCATATCATCCATCATCTCATTGATGATACCCGCCTTCATTAATTCTTTGGACAATTCTTGCATTGTTTGAGAAATCGCTCCCACATGAACCAACGAATTCACATCCCTCATTACCCCCGTCAGCGCCTGCATGGATTGTGTCAATTTCTTCATCTGCCACTGCTCATTAATTGCCATTGTGATAGATTCAAGACGGGTCTTCGAAAGGTGGAGTTTCTTATATTGGTTATTAACATTGATCAACTCTCGAGCGTAGATTTTTGCCGACTTGGTATCACCCGCTTTTGCGGCTTTTTTGATAAGCGCCTCTGTTTTCTTCTTGAGTGGTTGGAGTTGTCCAAGCGACCGGTCGAGCTCCCGTTTATTTTTCCGGAGGAGCAGATTAATCTTCCGCATCTGAAGGTGTTAGCATTATTTTGGTAATACGCCAAAACAGAGTGAGATCACACCGAGTTTTTACGAATTGACTGGTATACGTACTTGTTCTTTGGGATCTGGGCCCCAGATTGCCTTCTTTAAATAATCCATTTTTCTGTGTCAAATTTCGAATAAATCGTCGATTCCTATAGTGTGGACACTGGCAATCTACAAGCGTGGTTCGACTTTGGCGATAAGATACAACTGTGGTGGGTGTACGGGTGTACC
>JAJMCO010000187.1:0-24616 GCA_030573015.1 Metschnikowia peoriensis | reverse complement strand
ATTGTTTGAGCGCACCAGCCAAGTCTCGACCTCTGTATAAGATATCTCTGGTTAATCTCCGGGCCAAACACACATCCAAGTCAGTATCCACAAAGATCTTGATATCCATCAAATCCAAGAGTCTCTGGTCATACAACGCGTAAATACCCTCGATAATAATCACGTTTGCGCCATAAATGGTGATGTTTTTCTCGGTTCTGTTGTGGTGACTGAAAGAGTAGACGGGGATTTCCGTCTTGCGGCCCTGTTTCAACGACTTCAACTTTTCCACCACAAGATCCAAGTCAATTGCATTCGGGGTATCAAAGTCATAATTACATGCGAATGCCTGTTCAGATTCAGCTGCAGAAAGTGGTTTATAGAAGTTATCAAACAGCATGAGCACTGTCCAAGGGGTGTTCAACTGCAGGATGATTCTTTCAGAGACAGACGTTTTGCCCGACCCAGAAAATCCTGCCACGCCAATCACATACGGCTCGGTCCATGGTGGAACATATGTATCACACGAAAGTTGAGCCAGAGGTTGGTTTTGCACCTTTATTCCACTGATTGGGGTGTGTGGCTCGGATTCCCTTATAGAGGTAAAGAATGACGACTGTCTTTCTTCATCCGGAGCAATTCTCGTCAGATGTGTTTTGGATTTGGGGCCCATTGTTTCACCACCCACTATCTATCAAAAGCCAAGAATGGAAAGAACCTAACGCAAAAAAATAAAAAAAAAGGAAAAAAGGAAAAAAGGAAACGAAAAAGTTGACGAACAGAGTTCCAAAGTGCCGTCTATATTTCTAAAATTGTATAAGCAGAAAATTCAGGAAGCCAGCAATGAACACTATCCCTTATTTTTTTTTTTGATTTTTCAATCTAATATTATTGTGATTGCCCCGGTGCTGTGCGGACTTCTTTTGAAGCAGCTAATTTATCGATCTCCCCAAAGAAGCGATGCCCTCACCGATGTGCCGCACGGGCGAAGATCTATGGAGGATTCAATAAGGGCTTTTGATCGAATCTACAATGTGGTGAAATTTTCAGTATTGTTACTTTTGTTTTAAGAAGATTGGCTAGTTGTTTTTTGAAAAAAAAATTTAAACGTGTTGGAATAAGAAGAACTTTGAGAGCTTGTATAATTTTTTATTATCCAGCTTCTATAAGTAAAGCCCATGTCCTTAACCTGCGTGAACCCTATCACACTAAACAGAACAGACCCATCAAATCTTTCAGATTTGGTGGAAAAAATACCTCATATTATCACGTTTCTTTCAAATAATTCTGTAAGCATTTATTCGAGACAACGGCGCTTTTAAACTTGGAAGATAGTGTGTATGAAACATGGTTAATATGATAGAATCTCGGGCATTTATAACCATGCGTGAGAAACAACCCAACGATATGATCAATGGTATACTCGGGCAAAGGAAAACATGACAATCTATATCCGTGAAATGCATTTTTTCCCTGAATTGATTGATTCTAGAATCTCGTTTTGAATCTTTCTTTTTTTTCTTATTTTGCTTCTTTGCTAAAACACTTCGAATGATTGAAAGGTAAATTGGTGTCCTCTATTAGCGCACGGTGCTTCTGCTGCTAATCAAATTAGTGCGGCAGTTAGGCTAATGCCATCACCGAAATCTACATAACTACACTTGCGTACTAAGTTGGAAATATATCCATTTTTTCTCCCCAACTACCCTTAAATATAATAATCATCCTCAATCAATGGATTCAAAGACAGGTAGGGGATATAGGCGAAGAGCAACGCATGAGGATTATGAAGATGTGCCAGATGGGCAAGAAAATACACCAAACTCAGATATTTCTGCTGTTAATAATCCTACTATGCTGAACCCTTCCCCCAATAATGAACTGACTTTGTCAGGAAATTCTAATTCAGAAAAACACCCGCAAAAATTTAATACGGAAAGCTTCAAGAAAGGAAATGGACCCACACACGACTCGCAAGCACATAATATAAAACGAAAGTTTGAGGCGCAATTGAGAAGATTAAAAGCCGACATCAACTGGTTAAGTTCGAAACCTAATCTCACACCGCGTGAAGTGGAAGAATACCATGAAAAGTCCGATCTTCTAGCCCTGATCACAGCGTCTGGGCCCGACTCAGAGCCTCTGTTTTCATTTCCCGATCAGTCTGCTTCTAGTGATGGATACATGGACCGAAAACGAAAACTCGAACTTCTCAAATCTCAAGAATCTGCTCCAGAATCAAATGAAAAAAGGTTACGCTATGATAATCAATGGGAGGTCGATCAAATGAAGAAGGCTCAAGAAATTGTATCGCTAAATCCAGACAAAATCCAGATTCCTAACCAGCCTGAATATGAGTTTGTATTTGACGAGGCGCAATTTGTGGATTTTTCAGAAGAAACGGAGATTGCAGGTGAAGATGGCGAAGAAGTGAAAACACCTTCACGATACGCCGATATTCAAGCAGTTCGAAAATCCCTCCCAGCGTACCGTTACAGACAACAATTTCTCAACGCCATTGACGAATCACAGGTCTTGATTGTTGTGGGAGAAACAGGTTCGGGTAAAACTACACAATTACCGCAATACTTATTTGAAGAAGGATATTCAAACCCCAAACAAGGTGGCATACCCTTGAAAATTGGGTGCACGCAACCTCGTAGAGTAGCTGCTACTTCTGTTGCACAGAGAGTGGCCGAAGAAGTGGGCTGTGATTTGGGCCAAGAAGTGGGTTATAGCGTGCGTTTTGAAAACGCTAGCTCAAGTAAAACTGCAATTAAGTACCTTACTGATGGTATGCTTTTACGTGAGTTTTTAACGGATCCTCTTCTAACCAACTACTCAGCATTGATGATTGACGAAGCGCACGAAAGAACTGTATCGACAGAAATCGTGCTCACTTTACTTAAAGATGTAATTAAAGAGAGAAAGGATTTGAAATTGATTGTGGCCTCCGCTACCATTAACGCAAAGAAATTTGCCGATTACTTTGATGAAGCTCCCATTTTTTCGATTCCGGGAAGGAGGTTTCCTGTGGATGTATGCTACACGAAAACTCCAGAAGCAAACTACATACAAGCAGCCATCACAACAGTTTTTCAGATTCACACCAAACAAGAAACGCCAGGGGATATTTTGGTGTTTTTGACTGGTCAGGAGGAGATCGAGACAATGGAGGAAACCTTGAATGATGCATGCGACAAACTTGGAGATCTGATCAAACCTTTAATTGTGGCCCCGATCTACGCAAACTTGCCGCCCGCTAAGCAGGCCAAGATTTTCGAGCCCACCCCTCCAAACTCTAGAAAAGTTGTACTCGCAACGAATATTGCAGAAACCTCAATCACTATTAATGGAATCAAGTACGTCATCGACCCGGGATATGTGAAGGAAAATGTGTTTAATCCCACCACTGGTATGGAAAGCTTAGTCGTGGTACCCTGTTCTAGAGCGTCGGCTGATCAAAGAGCTGGTAGAGCTGGAAGAGTTGGTCCCGGTAAATGCTATAGGCTTTACACCAAGTGGTCATTCAATAATGAACTACAAGCCAACCCTACTCCCGAAATCTTGCGCGTGAACTTATGTGGTGTGGTTCTTTTGCTTCTTTCCATGGGCATCAATGATCTTGTCAACTTTGATTTCATGGACCCTCCAAGTAAAGAAACATTGATGAAGGCGTTAGAATTGTTGTATGCACTTGGAGCAATGAACGCAAAAGGTCAGTTAACGAAGACGGGTCGTAAAATGGCAGAATTTCCCATTGACCCGATGTTCTGCAAAGCTTTATTGACAAGTTCCGATTATGGTGTGCTGCGCGAGGTATTGGCCATTATTTCTATGCTTTCAGAGTCTTCTAGCTTATTCTACAGACCAAAGGATAAGCGAGAGCTTGCAGATAAACGGAAACAATCTTTCAACCATTCTGCCGGGGATCACTTGACGCTATTTAATATCTGGAAGCAGTGGAGTGACTCGGGGTTCTCCAGTCTTTGGTGTGAAGATAACTTTTTACAATACAGAACACTCAAAAGAGCCCGTGAGATTCGCCAGCAATTGGAAGGGTTATGCAGTAAAGTGGGAATTGAATTAGATCAATCTACACAGCAGCACCAAATTGAGGAGGAAAAAATCCAAAAGGCGCTCCTTAGTGGGTTTTTCCCGAATCTTGCCCGGCTCTCCAAACTAGGGACCAGTTACGTACTGCTTAAACGGAAACAACCAGTGTACATCCATCCATCTTCAGGGTTGAATCAAGTGAAGCCCCCACCAAAGCTAGTCATGTACCATGAGTTGGTGTTGACCAGTAAAGAGTATATGAGAAATTGCATGCGTATAAAAGAAGAGTGGGTGGATGAGGTGGCTAAGCATTATTACAGTGAAAAAGATTTGGGGGAGTTGAACCCAAAACGCGGTCCCATACAATGAACTGGGTAGAGAAGGAAAAGGTCGCGTGAGATTTATTAGAAAGGGAATATAGTGACACTTTTTCGGTCCACTCATTAAAGGCTATTATAACCGTTCAAGCTATTTACAAATTTCAAAACAAGGGAGAAAAAAGTGAGATCGAAAAAAACACAAAAAATGAAAATGTGGACATGTCAATTGTACTGCAGAATTTGTTCACACGAAGCTAGCATTAGAGATACGCGAGAAGCGAAGATCGGCCCGAACCTGGAGACGCGCCTCGGGAGGAGACCCGTGTTTTTGTTCGAGCTTAGAAATCAAACAAAGGAAAACGAAAGAAAAAAAGAAAAAAAAAAAAAAAAAGGACCAACCTACAATCAAATAAACAAACATAAAACGAAGAATTAGGTTTAAACTTGAAGAGGCTATCATTTAAATTTTTCCCTCAAATTATTCACTCTCCCTCCTTGAATTTATCAAACAACACATGGAACGTAATTCCGGTCTACTTCCATTTGCCTATAGCTCGCAATCAGCTAATGAGCGCAGTTCTTTGGACACGGCTCCTCGTGAAAAATATGTTATCGATGAGAATGCTAGAAGCATTTATCATACACGTATAAGCAGCCCAAATGCCAATGTGCAAAGACCTGTGACTCGGCCCAAAGGCCCAACTTTACTGGTGGTGCCTTCGATTAAGAGAAAGATGGGAGAGAGTTTTTATGAAAACGACGACAAAAAACGTCAGGATACAACCACAATTGCAGGAGGCCTGTTCTTTGCAACACCGCCCCTGCCGGAAAATACGTCTGCCGTTTCGAGAGCTGCATCAATTACTGTGGTTGATTCTGACCAGTCTACGGATGCTACGGAACCTGATGATTTCGACGATTTTGTCGTGCCTTCACTCAGATCAGAAGTGAACAATCTTCCTAGCTCGCCACCACAGGACTTTCATCCGTCTGAATATGATGTGTCTATAAATGACTATCCAGTGCCCGAATCACCGGTCAGATTCCATCGCAAGCATATTTCACTCAACACTTCACCTGTAAAAGCTTCACCTGCAGTGCATCAGAGTTCGGAGCCCGATTTTGGTATTGATCCGTTTAACAGATTCAAAGTTTCGTTCCATGGCCAATGTCCTTCTACAGATACCGATGTACACGTGGAATCAATGCCGGTCCCTGAAACCAGTAATTATCTGTTCATGGAAGCCAGAAACATCATTCTCCGTAGCTTTGAGGATGTCATCCCGTGCGTTAATTTAGAAGGCATGCAGCTTACCGAAATTCCCGATGAAATCAAAGATCTCAACAATTTGGTCATCTTCAACAGCGGGCCCTCGCAGGTTCTGCGGCAGCTTTACTTGACAAACAATCAGATCAAGATTTTGAACCCCAGTTTGTTTAAATTTACCAAACTAAACGTGCTCAGCTTGCGTCGAAACCAGATCAGACACCTCCCAAACTCAATTGGCAAGCTTCGCAATCTTACAGACTTGAACATTAGCATCAATAACCTAAGGTACTTGCCGCCTCAGATTCTAGATCTTCCTAACTTAATGACTCTAGGAGCAGGCCCCAATCCATATCTTTCCATCCCAGAAGATGCAGTTCAAGTTCCCTCCGATGATACCACTAATGCCAATAAAGTCTTGAAGTGGGTCTCACCAATTCGTATTCTACAAAGGGAGAGAAACACTCCATCATTGAAGGCTCTTTGTTTGGATGCCGTGGGGAAATATGATGTTACGTACAGTGAAACGAAAAGGTGGAAAAAGACCATACCGAAACACTTACAACCACTCGTTGCTCTGGCTATCTCCAAGGGAAAATTTCTTGACCTTTGTGAAAAATGTGATATGATTGTTGTCGAGCCATACGCGGAAGTGGTTGAGTGGTGGGATATTCTTCAAAACGTCGATATTCCCATCAAGAGAAAGTTTTGCTCAGGATTGTGTCTACTGAAGTACATGGAGAATAACAAGTTTGCAAGGGTGGCAAATAAATCAGATTAAATTAAATTATTCAATACAATTTGCACAAGATAGTACGCTCTTTTTCCTTATTGGTATAAGTATCATTAGCCTTGGAATGAAACGCATCAAATCTAACTTCATCTAAGATTCAACTTTGTAACTGCCTAGAATTTTTCAACATACAGACTCGGAAATTATCCATATTTTCCTCCACATATCCCCGTCCACCACTCACCTTCGCAGGTGATATAGCCGATCAAATCGCCTTTCTTGAATTCCAAGTCTGAACCAGGAATCGAAGAGCAATTAGAAATTGCACGACAATAACCAATGACGCCATCCCCCTCACTACTCCTCGATGATGTGGGTCTCTTGTACTCCGGCTCGTCTTCTGAATCTGGCGCCTTCCTGCGTTTATTGTTTGTCTCGGTGGGAATTTGCAATAAACTTTCTAAAGAGAGGTCGGGCACTCTATCTTGATTTTCTCCAGAAGAGTGACCAAAAAATTTGCTTTGAAAGGAAGGTAAAACTGGTTCGGAAATCAAATCATCTGTTTCCAGTGGAAGTGCAATAGACTCGAGGTTTGATTGGATCTGATAAGCCGCACTCAAGTGGATATAGAACAAAAACTTCATCAATGGCTCCATAAAAGTCCTCATATGCTTGAAAAATTGGGGAAGTTCATTCTTCAACTGTGTGTTGTACCCATCATAAGTCTCCTTCAATTCCGCTAATTTCTTTTCCAAGGAAATGTATTCCTGCTTTTGTTTAGATGTCAATTCGTTACTGGTACTAAGAATGGTCATTGCATCGAATTTATCGTAAACCTTATCATAAGCCGTCAAAGCTTTGTCTCGGACCGCCACGTGCTCATTAATCTTTTCCAGGTATGAGATCCATTTACGGACGCGTTCATCAAGAAGTTTGGGTATGAAACAAAGCGTTTCTCTCAAGCAAATTCCGATTTCGACTTGAGTGGCGTTATAACTTTTAGTCCTCTCGCAAAGATCAGTTTTGAGGCCGCCAGCATTTGCCGTGATTACATTTTGTCCGGACAATACCTGAAAAGAGCTTGCTATTTTTTGTGAACTTAGCACAATTTCTGACGATATCTCAATATAGCTTTTGTGTAACTTGATGATTTCGTGGCAGGCATCAGTCAATGCCTCTAATTCCTCGACGAGATCTTCGAACTCCTCATCAACGGTTTTAGTTGGTGTGTAATTTGTTTTGGCCCAATGATCGTGAACTTTCGAATTAATTTGTTCAGTTTTGTCTCGTACCAAATGTGATGTGCTTGCAATTTTTCCAGCTATTGATCCAAGCACACTACCTGGGCTTTTCACCTTTTTATGCTCGTGATCCTCCATTAACGAAAATTGTTATTATAAAATGAAAAAGAAAAAAAAAAAAAGAAGAAGAATAGAAAATGGATGATTGAAGCGCAAACAGGTATTTTGGGGCCAAAATCAATCGACATGCATATCCTTCGCACTGGTTTGATGCAAATAAAGAAGACAAGAATTTGAAATAGAAATGTGCAAAGAAAAAAAAAAGAAAAAAAAAAAAAAGGAAGTAATCACGGGTGACCATGATGTGATCCTGGCCACGCAGATATCCGCTCGGGCCTTGGCGAAGATTCTCTGGTTGTTCGATCCAAGGATTCAGACTGCAATACATGAAGGCCCGAGGTGAATTTGAGCATCGAGATTTCATTGATAAGTTCCGCTTTTTGCAGTATGTTAATTGAAGATGTTTGTACCTCCGACATTAGCTTGGCAATTCGCTCTTCGAACAAATTCTCGAGGTTTCTAATGAACTGATCACCAAACAGACGGTCTGTCGGTAAGTTCAAATACACTTTCTTTTGTAAAGACCGAACAGTCTCGAGCTTTTTGATCACATCCTGGAAATAAAGTGAAGTTTCCGAGTCCCCTTCTTTGACAACAGCTGGAGGGCTCACGAGCAAGATTGCAGCGTAGTAAAGCATCATATGAATGTGCACTGGCACATATTTAAGATTATTCAGAATATCCAAATCGTTCAACACCAAATTTAGCACTGTTTGCGCAGCATTAATAGCAATGTTATAGCTGACCAATGCCTGATCTTGAGTTACGAGTCCAGAGTTTGTTACAAAATCGTCCTCGTCTTCATCGTCTGAGTCCTCGTCGCTATTTTCGTTATCGGAAACAACTGCAGTGAGTTTTCCGTTTTCAGTAGATGCAGACCCTTGATCCATTGGAGTTTGGTACTTCTTCCAGTTTGGTAGGAGTATATTATCACCACCTCGGTCTTCCTGCAATTGTCTAATCACTGAACTGTTAATGTGCATTTTCGCAAAGTTGTAGTAAATCAATGTCGATTTTGACAGCCATACGGCGCCATTATTCATAGGCGCGAGAAGCACTGTCCAGGAAACCATCCACTTATCAAGCTCAAGATTCGACCGCGAGGGGATTCCAAAACTCTTTGGTGCAAGGAGATCCCATGCATTTCCTTTAAAAGATTCACTAAGAGCTATATTGTATTCCACCTGTGATACAAGCCTCAAATCGGTCAAGCTACCATGTTGGCTTTCCCTCATATTTGGTGCGTGGGTAACTTCTTGTTTACTTTCCGAAGCATCATCTTGTGCGACTCCTTCCACTTGAAGAGGGTCTTTTTTCGCAAGTAGTTGGCGAGGGTTTCGGAGAGAGTAATCGTCGCTTGAAACTAGAGATTGTCTGTTCAAAGCCATGCTTTGCTGTCCGTCTAAGATAAATAAAAGATACCATAACTTTATTCTGTCTTGTTCGCAAAGAGAACTTTTAGTCTGTTGTTCCCCGCGTGCCGGCCGATTAAGATTGAACTCTTTTGCAAGCTGAAGAGCAAGTCCAGTAAACATTTGCGAGTCTGAGAGCCAAAAGCTACAAAACACCAAAGATACAATCGTATTGAAAGCCTCTTTTTCATTGCGTGGTCTGCTTGAGAAGAGAACATTCGTACACAACTCTCTTAGATGCTTTTGGAGAGGTTCCCGCTTCTCACAAATCTCGGGACCCGGAAAGTGCATCAGAGCAATCGTACAGATTGCACACACGAGTATAGGCGAAGAATCCCATAAGACATCGACGGCAAACTTCTTGATTTCAAATCCAAAAAGCTGCTGCGCTATATTCTCATCGAAAAACTTGAAGAGCATCTTTGCTTCGTCTATTGAAAGCACGTGATCTCTGAAATCATGAGGGGCATATTTCAGCCGTTTTGGTGGAACTGGGGCCTCGTCTAATGAAGCTCTACGTTTCATCAGTTCATGACCACTGCCAGCCAGAGAATTTTCGGAGTTTTTCCTCTCATGTTCACTTATTTGAGAAACTTTATCTTGTAATTTGTTGCTATGTTTCTGGTCCATCAAAACCTGTTGATTTGCATGTAAAGCACTGAGGATATCGTTAAATTTCGAGTCCACTGAATTGAGCTTATTCTCCATCGATGTTTTCCACTCACGGTCACTGGAATCCTTAATTACGGGTATAGTATGTCCATTTTTAGGGTGTAGAAGTGGCACTCTATGTTTTTGAGCAACTGAGCTGTGAGCCAATGAAGAAAGAGGTGTTTGAAGTGCACCTGAATGCGTATCGGGGCGGATTTTTTGCGGGATTATAGGAGCCACTGAATTGTAGATCGGGTCAACAGGGCGAGCAGGTATCGGCAGTACGGACTCCTGAGATTCAAATGGATTATCATTTTTTATTGGGTTGAAATTGAGAGGAGGTAGCTTGAAGACAAAGTGGCATGAGCTGGCCAGCCCATTGCTAATGCAACGAGCACACGGAAGAGAATCTTCATATTCGCACCTAACCTTGGACTTTTTGCAGTTGCTGCATGGCTTTGTTCTGACTCCTTTAGCCATCTAGGCTGTCTTAAGATAATGATAAATTATATAGAACTCATCAGTTCAATCAAACACGTTCAGACCCGTACATCTCCATTTACATGGGGTTTGTTCTGATTAATATAGTGAATGAATATTAGTTCAGAAATGAGTTATAGTATAATGAAGGTCCAGCAAAGTTTTTTTCTTAAAGTTCCACCATTCATCTTGGTTTTGCATTGAACAAGTTTTGGCGGGTGTGAATTTAAGCCAGGTTGCTTAATTGTTATTATACTTTGAGAATTGTGAGAAAAGCTGTGTATTTCATAGAAAATTATCGAGTGATCATTGTGAATCAAAAAAAAAAAAAAACCATCAGCAGCCGAAAATTAAGATCTTTGCTTTCATTATGTTCCGGGAAGAAAAGACATATTATGAAATGATATAACCATATAATTATGTAACTTTTGGTAATTCTGTATTACTCAGGTTGTCTTCCGCACATTCACTGCAGTACCCCGGATTCCACGCCGCCTGTGATAATGAAGATCCGCAATTATGCCACACTCATTTCTCTTTTTTTTTTCTTTCTTCCATTTTACCCATCATTTGACACAACTTTTCAATATACATCCACGAAATGTCAATAAAATCAAAAATCAAGGCCTTTTTCGGGGCGTCACGGGAATATGCAGTGGTTGGAGCATCCAAGAACCCCTCTAAGTTTGGGTACAAGATTTTATCGTGGTATGTATCCCATGAATTGAAAGTAGTACCGGTAAATCCACGGGAACCCGAGATTTTGGGTCAGAGCGTTGTTCCTTCAGTCACGGAAATTTTACTGGCAATTTCACGGAAAACAAACTTGGCTCACCATCCCCTTTCTGAAGTGGACGGACTTAGTATATCGTTCTTGACACCACCGGAAATCACCGTCAAAACTCTTGATGAGATTGCACGAGTGCCTGATTATAAGAATTTAGTGAGAGGATTATGGTTCCAGCCTGGAAGCTACGACCAAAACGTGATTGCCAAAACGGAAACAATAGGACTTTTGGATAGGGCCATCCACGAGGACGAATGTATCTTGGTGAGGGGTGACGAGGGACTCTACGCGGCCAATTTATAGCACATTAGGATAAATAGATAACTGTTAGGCGTTCTCGAGAAAGAAAAAAGAAAAAAAAAAGAAAATGATAACCTTGTAGATAAAATTAGGGGTGTATGGATATTCTATTAAAACGAGACAGGTGAATGCAAGGCAACCAGGCCCTGCTGAACACAAGTCATTAGGCCAGATTTGCTCAAATCTGCTCCATAAGCTTTCTTATATACTGGGTCCAGGTCTCGTCGTCGGCCGCTGGCGGAAGTTTTGATGCAGATTTTGGATCCACAGAGATCTCAAACGGGAAAGGACATACGTCAAGCGTCACTATGGGCGGAATATGGTCCTTATGGGAATTGGCAAGCTCCATGATTTCCGTGAGCGTAGTTTCGAAACTTAGTGCCGAAAGCCGAAGCAATTTTTCCGTGGGATTGACCGTGTTTGACGGGCCGGAAAGATGCTGGTGTTCTTTATACAGTAGAGGGAGACAATTGACATTAATAATCCATGATTCCCAGCATGTGACCAGAGCCGGTGGCTCTTCTTTTACGTGGCCGAACCAGCCGGACCGTTTTTTCGATTTGGAGGCGACTTTTTGGGAAAACAGCACCACAATTTGGCCGACTGAAGGTTCAGCACCATGTGTTGTCAGCGAAAAGTCCTGTTTTATTAGCTCGTCGATTTTGGCGTCGATTATCGAGTCTATATCAGGTGCCCCAGCCACCATGGGATACGGGATTTCCAAAAACTCGTTGGTTACAGGAACTACCGGCCCAAAAAGACGGTGGAAGAATATCGTCCAGAGAACTCCTAAAGTCGGGTTAGCAACAATGATACTTGGAAAACATTCCTCGACAGTTCTTTTTTTTTTTTTTTTTTTTCTTTCAAAGAGAGGCTTTGGAAAATGCTTTGACTAGTGAAATGGGAGTCCGCTCGCGTATAACTATGATCTGTAGTAGGTCTAATCGTGTTTGGCTAATGGCTCAAACTGCGTAGCACACTGCCTCGTTCTCGATCTACATTAGTCAAGTGAACATGTAAATAAAAAGCGAGAAGTTTGGTTTCGTAACTGTGGAATGAAAAAAAAAAATAAGAAGAAGAAGAAGAAAACATACCTTTTAGAGATTCACGGGCCACTGACCGTTCTGCAGTCAAGTTGAGAAGAAACTCCATGTCTATTTTGATTATGTTTTTTTTTTTATGGAGTCTGTGGTATCTACTAGATCAGTGGTAGGCTTGCACTAACTATGGAATATATAATGTTCGGTGCGCGCAGCCATGCCGCAGCACAGCTGGGCCAGCCATGTGTGGATGGCGAATTTTAGAAACAATATCAGAGGAGGATGGGAGTGATTTACATGAATCAGTTCGCGGGATATAAATAATCATCATTAATTTATACTAGTAGCTGCAAAAAGCAGGAGAAAAAAAAAACATATCATCAAGTCATTTTAGATTGCATGAATGGATCTCTCAGAGTTTTCAGAATTAGGTGTTTTCAGAATTAGGTTCAAAACGGACTCAACAAGTACGATACTATGAGTTATCAAACTAAGTGAAGTTCTCTGGAAGCTAAGAATAAATCTTATGTTGAACTTCAGGACCTCTTCAGTTCTTTGAATGCAAAATTTCATTTAGCAGAGGTCAGAGATCAGAGTTATTTTGGTGTCGAAGCCTGGGCTTGTAGGTCCAATATATTTTGGCTTTACCCCATGAGATGACTGAAAAGTTAAAGCGTGTAGAACAAAATCGCCAGAAACTATCAGCAATTTGCCTTGAGTAGAGAAAGTCAATTTATGAAACAGAAACACCATCTCTAGAATCAACAGAAATTTCAAAGTGAAATCTTTATGTATTAAAATGACATCTTTATCGCAATGTATTGTAGTTGTATGGGTTTTCTGTAGTCGTAAATGGACCAGCCACAACACGAGGTTTCTAGCTGAAAATTTCATTTTAATTTTTATGTTTCTAATTTTATCTATATACACATTTGATCTACTCATGCTTTGGTGGAGTCATGGTAGCTGTTCATCAATACTGAGAGTAAGTGAATGTTGTAAACAGCTAGATCTGGCTTTCAAAGCACGGCTTACATCAACAAGACCAACCTTATAATCTCTCAAATGTTCTCTCATTTTAATGAAGTATTCCTCATTTTCATTGCAGCAAAACTGTCTAAACCTTATCGTAAACGTGCTTTCCCTCGAGCATTTTATTCATGATATCCATGAGCAAAGGCATGGTCACTGTCTCCAAAACCCGTTTCTCCTCGGGCTTAAATTTAGAAAGTACAAACTTAGCAACATCACTCAGTGGCGCTTTACCGATACCTATAGCCAATTTTGTGTAGTTATTGCCCATCAGCTTATCAATAGATCGCAAGCCATTATGGCCTCGCGCACTGGTGTTTCTGCGGCGGACTTGTACTTTCCCTAACGGGACTTGAAGCTCATCATGAAGCACCACCAAACAAGGGTCTAATCCTGCGTGTTGTTGCTTAAACTTGTTCCACACTTTCGATACTACAGGGCCCAGTACGTTTATGTAAGTACCAGTAGTTTGCGCTAAAAGCACATTACGATGTTCCGGTAGCTGGCTTTGGCTTATAGCCACTGAACCTAGGTGTTTAGCCTGGGAAAAAGGCGAAAAGTCTGGCCACGCTTCTTGAGCCATTTTGTCAATTGCCCAATGTCCAACATTATGGCGTGTACCACTATACTCCGATGGGTTGCCGAGCCCTATGAATAGTATGGGCGGTCTGGCTGCGCTAACATGCACTGTTCTTTGGCCTAAAAAGTACCTTCCATAGCTAGAAATCCCTCGACATATCATTGTTGTTAAAGCGCAGAGCTAGCATTACATATGCTTTCGAGGTGCCTGCACTTGAGGCACAACTTTTGGGGCTAAAACGCGGAGAAATTTGAGATCGTGTTGGGAATTTAGACTGCGAAGATTAGATCAGCCTGTATTCTATCAAAATATAATCACCTCATCATCATCATCATCATTTTTTCTTCTTTCTTTTTTTTTTTCTTAGTTCTATTCACTTTTCGCCTTTATCAGCCAGTTTACCGAGTTCTACAAGACTGCGATGCGAGTTTCTGTAGCGGATATGCTGGGATTTAGACACCTTCTTTAGCTCCTCCAACCTTGCTCTCATAGTGGGTACATCTCTCAAATTCTTCTCTAGCTTAAGGCGCTCTTCCTCAAACTTAAGCCTACGCTCAGCATCCAACGGACCAAAGAAATAACCACCCTTACCATCTAGCTTCAACAAACGATTGTGGAAATGCCATAATGCTGGCCGATGAGCAACCGAAAGTAACGAGATCCCGATATCTTGAGCATGTTTGTACATGAACTGTTCCATTTCGGGAGACACTGCAGAAGTACACTCGTCGAGCACAGCAAACTTAGGTTGATGATAGTATAGACGGGCCATGGCCAATCTTTGTTGCGCGCCAATTGATAATTCCTCATTCCAGTTTTTCACGACATCCCAATCGGAATTTGGGCTTAGAAGATCACTTAAATCAAGAATACTCAAGATTTCTTCAAGGTCTTTCTCGGTCTTTCCCTTGGAGTTCTCACGGAACTGCTCTAGAGAGTGTGGGTAAATAATCTGCTCCCTCAAAGTACCTTTTACGAGATACGCTCTTTGAGGCAAGTAAAACATGTTTTCCGAGGTGGGGATGGTAATGGATCCGTATTTACAAGGCCATAAACCTCCCAACATTCGGAATAACGACGATTTCCCTGCTCCATTTGGCCCTGCTATTAGTAAGTGTTCTCCGGGCTTTATGCTAAAGGTCAAGGACTCAATCAAAGTCACGTCTGCTGGCGTGACAAGCCGTACTTTGTCAAAAGTAATTTCGTCTCCGTAGCTGACATTGCCACTGGAACCTTCCGATTGCGAAGGGCTGGCAAGCTTTCTCGCCTTTATTTCATTTAAAGCATCCTGGAAATGCGTGACTCTTGAAGCGTGGCCCACCACTTGAAGCAAGTACCTCCGTGAATAAATCAAACGGTCAAGAGAGTCCGATGCGCTCATAAGAAGCCGGCGGTTAGTGATAAACTCTCCTGCAGCATTTGGGTCGGGGACCTTACCGAGGTACTTGTTAAGAAAAACCGGTGCTGAACACAAAACAAGTCCCGCTGCACCCCAGAAATACTTCACTATGAAACTTTGGGCGATTTCATGAATTGCCCTCTTTTTATACTCGATTTTCAAAAAGCGTTCAAGCTGATAATAGCAATAATCAAGGTAGTCTAGTTCTCGTTCATGGCCACGAAGAAACGCGATTTCTTCGTTGTTGGCGACGATTTTCGAGTGTGCAGACCGAAGCTGGCCTTCCAAATCTGCCTTTTCTGCTGCAAGTTTTGCAAATGGCGGAGAGAAGAAGCGCAAGATTGTTGTTGAAAAATGCGCCAATATACCTAATGCCAACGTCCCCTCACCCGAACCGACGCCACTTTTTGAGAGCTCTTTTGCGCAGAGAATCAAGTCCAATGTTGGTTTCATAAGCTGTCCTGGAAGACTGGCAAGTGCCAGTGTAAGTCTACTTATATCGGTGGAAATGCGCTGGTCTGGATCCTTGATTTTGCTATCAGAAAGCTGGATAAGTGCATAATAATTGGGGTCTAAATTATCTGGCAAGTAATCATCCATAATGCTTCTATCAAGATTCACGCGCAAGCTTTGGCGAAATTTATCCTTGGTCCAGTTTAAAAGTGCATTTACAAAGGATGCTGGCACGCCTATTAGCAACCAGAATATGAGATATCTGGTGAATTTGCGGAGTTTTTTCGACACAAGTGCTCCCACAAGCATTCCGTCTAAGCTAGCAACTTTAATTGTAAGCATAGCCCGGCAAACAAGCAATATTATGTGGGCACTAAGGTATAAAACAGCGGAGTTTCTATAATGAGGAATGGCCGATTTCAAAAGCGCCATTAACTGGGGCCGAGAAAGTTTTGGGTTTTCCGGTTGATTTGGCAGCAACTTCTTCAGTCGTTTGCCGTTTTCCTTTATGGGTGCTGATGTGGCAGTGGCGCCTGAAAAGGCAGCAGTGATAAGAATTATATATGATGCATTTAGTACTAGCGACCGGTTCGACTGATACGCCAGTAACACGCTTAATAGAAGCGAGTTTCTTTTCGTTACTGTTGTTGTCATCATTCAGATCCCAATCTTTTTTTCTTCTTCTTCTTTTTATTACTATGCTTTCTTTTTTTTTTTATTTTTCCGTGCTGGGTTGAACAACATAAAAGAATAAAAAAAGTGTGGGGGATATTTTCTGGGGAAGGAAGTGGGGGGCATCAGGCCCTCAGCCTGTATGGATCTGAGATAATGTGGAGACGCGCAGTGCACTGAAACTTGGCCCGAGGATAGCCCATGCAGCTGAAAAGATGACATGATTAATGGAGTGATGAAGTGATTTAATTTTAGAATCTGAGAGTAATTTTAGATAATTTTGTTATAATTTCCTCAAGATTTTTGTGCCTTCCAAGACCGTTCTATAAATAATTGCATTTTCCTCGATCCACCCACGCTTATAATAATTTGAAGCATGGCAGCCACAACGTTAGTAAATATTACATTAGCATGCGCTGTAGCAGTACACAGTTAGAGTTTTTCTCTGAATATAAAAGCTCCTGATGAAGTGTTGAGCATTGAGAAAACCGACAAAGATACAACGAATGATATCAAAAGACTATTCAACCGACCACCAATTCTATATTCGATCTGATTTTATGGCTATTGCAGATGGACAGGTATACCCTGAGCAAAGTGATCATGATGAGAAAGAGTTGAGCCAGCCCCAAGATATCCACCAGCCAGTTCAAGATTAAATTTTTACCACTCACCAAATTAAAAAGTGCTTAAAAGGCTCTCCTCGGAACAGATTGTGGCATAATTTTTTTGGATATGAATTGCATAGACATTGTTTATCGCTCGCCTGTTGGTTTGTTGGCCCTGCTGAACAAGAGTAATGCAATCCATTTCCTAATTTTATTTGTTTGTTTATTTGTGAAACAAACCACTCCCATAGAGATGAAAAAACTTCGTAAAAACAAAGTAGAGGATATGCGATTAAGAGAGTCAAAAGGAGAACAGACACATTCATCGAGATACCGTTGTGAAAAGACTTTCGAGTATTCTTTAATCATCCTGGGAAATCCGAGACGAACACTCATAGTTTATCATCCCACTATTTTCATTTTGACTTGACTGCTTCAGCAAGGTAAAGAGTGAAAATCTTCATAAAGTTCCGCGTCCTTACTTCTCCAAAAGAGAGTGGAATTCCGTCTTGTAGTCAGCGATCCGATTCTCTAGCTCACTTACCCGGAGAAAATAAAACTTGTTGGCCAAGTCGGTTGTGTTGGCACATGGCACATTATCTTCGAGCATATTTTCGTACAATTTGAGAAGTTGCGTGGATGTAGGAGGGGCTTCCAATGGAAACTGGTTTTGGCGCCGTGATAAAAGCGTACTTTTATGAGAGAACCAATCCTCCGCCAATTCCCCTAGCTGATCACTATTTTTCACCAGTTCTGGTGTGATAAGTCCCAGTGTATGAAGAAGTTGGGTCACGAGCAAAAGGTCTCGATGCGTATAGGAACCTGGGTCGGTAGCCACTGATCTTCCTGGCTTTGTCATATTATGTATGTGGTTTATGAATGATTCCGGTATGAAAGTACGGGAAATACGGGAAATCACAGGGATTTAAGAAATAACTGATGAGAAAGATTTTGATGAACTTCTGAGCTCGGGAAGTAAACTGCGGCGTGCGTATAAACTTTATAAAAGGGCCTCCGGTCAACTTAAGGCCGCGAATCTGGCTAGAGCTTACATGGCCGTATGGTTGCAAAACATGGACGTTTTAATAAAACCGAGATAATGACAAGCAAGCTAGTTTTGAAATTACCTGGAAAAGAAATCTAGGAATTTTTTTACATCTTTTTTTCTTTTTATTACACCTACTTCTCAATAAATATATTCCAAGTGGGAATTAATTTCGGTCTACTTTCTGCTTTTCGTTGACCAGATTGGAACAAGATTGTGCTACGCTCTAAACCTTCCCTCCACTTCTGGACAGAATATTCAGCAAATCACTTCATGCGAAAGAAGAGTGACATTAGTCCAAATACCTGCTGAAAAAGAAGGCCCAATTGCTCATTGTAAAACTAGTATTAGGAAGGTGTACGTCATGATTATCAGCGGACCATTTCAACTACTTGTTTGCAAAAATTCTAAAATTTATTTCATTTTATCAAAAGATGAAAATATATAAGAAAGTTTATAAAATCTCATCTTCTTATCACTAGAATACATTCTATTGATAATACTAAATGGAAATTCCTCCTGTGACACTCGCACAGTATTTCTGGGCCCTGGCCCCTCCCCTCGCACGACGCGAGCCACGCTCATTTCAAAAAATGTAAGCGACAATGAATATAAAGCAGATCAAAAGTAAGAAGCTCATTTTGCAGTGTTTCGGTTCAATTCTTGAGTGAGACTCTTATTCTAAATTTCAAAGTCCTATTTTCTTTCTTTTTTCTTGTTTATTTCCCTGGATACATCCACTTATTAAATACACACTCACCTCCGGTATTAGGCCAGAGTATTTTTACTTCTCACACTCCACCTGCGTGCCGGATCTCGAAACACCTCGCAGTGCCAGAGCTGATCTGGGTAGAGCAATCTGAATTTGTCCATATTAGGAGAAAACGGCGTTGGTTTTCGCCCTCAAAACCACAATTTCCAAAACAAAATAATAAAGAAACCGAATGTCAAATTTATCGCCAGGGCTCAATGCCCGGTTTGCTAATATAGACCTAGAGACACTGTCAACCATGAGGACCAAGGCACCCAGATCTCTGCGTAAGCTATATCCCGCCAGTTTATATCCTGAAACACAGAGTGCACTTCCAAACACAACACCTTCACAAGCACCACGCTTATCGACTGCTCTACGTGCTGAAAACAGGTCGTCATCCCATACAAAACCATCAATTCCACTGCTGGCGTCGCATAAACGTAATCTACATCTGGCTCAAAGTAAAGACGACGATTTGCTGGATAATGGCCGCCATGAAGATAAACACACAAAGTACCCGGAACCTAATTCGCACTCATTCATGAAAGAAACATCTTCGTCACGCAAAAAACAGTTGTCGGTTGACCGCAAAACGCTGCAAACACGCTCATCGTCGCATTCGGACATATACTCCCGGCGTACACACCATTATGCCGCCCTAGCATCGAAGAAACGGCAAGTTTCGAAAGCTTCTAAGAGTCCTGATGCGGAAGAGACTCCAGAGCAAGCAGTGAAAGTGCATTTTGCCGATAAACCTACAATGTTCACTAGCTACTCACCTTCTCGAAACGTGTCTGCGGGACACACAGCCAAACCATCTGAAGATGTGTATACACGGCTTTATGAGAGCTCGAAAAAGTCTCGAGTGCCAGTAGATAAACCTGCAAAACCTACATTTATATCTCATCATCCCCGGACGTCAGGGGCAGGTACACTGACAAAGTCCGGATCTCCCCCTGTTCAACGCGAAAAACCAGCAACTATTGCGGAAATGTATCGTATGATATATAAGGCGGACTCCGGTTTTTTCGTCGAATCAACTTCTGCAGACATGCCGCTTGTAGCTCGGGACCCAATTTCTGCAGCGGATTTGGTGAACAGCTCTGAAAACACCCATTTGAATGTGTATGAGAGAGGCGAAATCATGCGCCATACAAACTTGTATTATGTGCCTTCTACGGGGAAAGAATCCGCGCCTAATAAAGATATAAATGTCAGCAGTTTCAAAAACAATTACGGCTTTGACGATCAGGACGGCAACTATATTATTCGGCCTCAAGATCATATTGAGTATCGGTACGAGATAGTGCGTGTGCTAGGAACAGGCTCATTCGGAAATGTTGTCCACTGCAAGGACCATAAATATTCTCACGGGGGTCAGTATCGTAACGTTGCTATCAAATTGATCAAAAACGAGCTTGATTGGTCGTTACAGGCAGTCAGTGAAATCAAAATGCTCAAACACTTGATGGGAGCGATGCATGGCAATATCAACAGCTACATCATGAATTATTGCGACCACTTTCATTTTCGGGGCCATATGTGCATAGTCAGTGAAATCCTCTCGCTTAATCTCTACACATTTCTTGAGCTCGGGGGGTTCCGAGGTGTTTCACTCGATTTGGTGAAAAACTTCTCTTTCAAAATCTTGAATGGATTAAAATTTGTGCATGACCAAAAGGTCATACATTGCGACATCAAACCAGAGAATATCATGATTCGTCTACCGTCCAACTACTCGCCCAATGATACTGATGTTATGGGATTTGACGTGAAACTTATTGATTTTGGGTCCTCGTGCTTTGTTTCCGAAACTTCGTTCTCGTACATCCAGTCACGGTATTATAGGGCGCCCGAGGTTATTTTGGGTGCGAAATATAGTTACGAGATTGACATTTGGTCTTTTGGGTGTGTTGTGGCGGAGCTTTTCACCGGGTCTCCATTGCTTCCCGGTAAAAATGAGCTCGAGCAAATTGCGCTTATTCTCGAATTGTTTGGAGCCCCTCCCAGCGCATGGATTCTTGCGGAGAGAAAACGTTTGTTAAAATCCATGAAGATGGACACTCACCGGAAATTGAACGATCCTCTTGTATCCGATCCATCAGTCTATTCAAACAAACCTAATATTCAGGTGGACGAAAAACGCTTGCGCAAAACATTACTCTACACGTTATTTAATTTGGACGGAAAAATCAACCTACAGTTTCTCAATCTACAACTTCAAGCCATTGAAGCCAAGGACCTTCAACAGACTTCAACAACACCTGGTCCTTATAAACGGAATGTTAAAATTAGTTCGCGGTCTTTGGACGTTGCAATGCGGTTGCACAGCTCAGGCGAGGATAAAACAGACCAGGCCAACTTTTCGAAATTCATGGGCCTGATATTCCAGTGGAGTTCGGAAACTCGGCCTAAGCCTGCTGATCTTCTTGAATCCCCATTTTTGCAACTTTCTTGTTGAAAGGCAAGAAGAAAAAAAAAAAAAAAAAAAAAAAAAAAAAAAAAAAGAGATCAGGAAAACTCTAATAACCTGAATCGACTTTTGCACGTGATGTGATTCTCCTTTTCACACTTTCACACGCATCTTCTGCGCGCGCAAGGTTCAGATTCGTGTGCACACTAGTGATACACCAGATTTCCCCACAGATATATTCCCAGTTTCTTTCCAGCAAAGGAATAAACGGTCTCTTGTGATTCTTTTCAATCTTTTTTTTTTCAATGAGCGAAACTTACCCGTCGATTCGGAATTCCAAAAGAGCCCGGCTAGTCTCCCATTTATACGACTATACGACAAATATTGCAGAGCTGCGGGGATATGATTCCAACAGGGGTCTTGCGGCAGGCACTGCAGCAGCAATGTTAGGTCTCGGCCTCGATAAAATCGAGAGGACAAGTGGGAATTCATCTGCAAACTTACAAATTCTGGAAGAAGAAGCTGACCTCATAGATAAAGTTGCACTGTCAGCTGACGAAATGCATAAAGATCAGGCACATTTCTCCGATCGCTTCATGGATATCTTGGTACGAAATACAATGCCTGAATCCGAGGAAGCAGAGGAGCTACAAAAGCGGGTTCATGATCCTTCAAGGACGAAAAAACCGTCGCTCTCGATCCGGATATTCGTCTCCAACTTGAAAGAATTGAGCTGGAAAATGGGTGCATTTTTCAAATTGCAGTATGGAATTGTACACGTATTCACGTGGCAAAAACCCACCAAAACCCTCTGTTTCTTGGTGGCCTATACTTGTGTTTGCTTGTGGCCTCACTTGGTACTTTCGTTTCCATTGCTATTTCTCCTCTTTGGAATCATACTACCAGGGTATTTGCATAGACACCCCATGGATTTACCCGAATTCATTCCGGTGAAGAAAAGGGGTCAATCTTTACTTGAATTCTTGAATGATTCAGGTGATACAAGTCTCTTAGAAGACCTATTAGAAGAAAGACAAGAGTTTCCTTCGGACTATGCCCTGTCCCATTCTGCTGAGTCTACATCCACAAATTCCGCAAGTATGAATCGAAATAGTGAAGAAAAGGTGAGATTGAACAAAGATGCTGTTGATATTCCTGACAAGATTAACAAAAAGGATAAAAGTAAATTTGTCAAGTCCCAGGTTTCGTTGTTGATCAACATGCGTGACTTACAGAATTTGACCGGTGATCTTTTGAAGTCAATTTCCAAGGGCGAGGATCTTATCAATGAAATCACTAGTTTCAAAGATGAACGTCTTACTACGTTTATTTTCTATATTGTGATTGTGATTACGGCCTTTGTGCTTTTCTTCGGAAGGTTCATTCCGTGGAGAATGATATTTATCCAGTCTGGATGGGCGGCTCTCATACTTTGCCATCCAAAAACAAAGAAGTATATCGTTGATTTTCAAAAGAATCAGGAGAGAACAAATCCAAAAGTAGCAAAGGCACAAGGCAGCAAGAAAGATGCAAACTCTGGCTCAATGTTCAAAAACTTTGACAGGAACGACATCATTGTCGACGAGCCTCCTGAGATCAAGACAGTGGAGATCTTTGAATTGCAGACTAAGGATGTTTTCAAGCAGGATTGGAAATTCTACGGGTATTCAAAACGACTTTTCGATTTCAACGATAGTGTGAGAATCGCCGGAAAGTTGCCTCATGGGGTAGATCATATCAGTAAGGTGCTTCCGCCAAAAGAGTGGAAATTTGATTTCGGATATGCTCACAATTGGCTTATCGATACTGATCCCCAGGCGTTTCTCGCTGACCGGAGATTAGAACAGCAACATTTGAGTGTACCAGAAACAGAAACAAATGGCTGGATCTATGACAACTTGCCTGTTGACCAGGACACAAGTTTAGAGTTCAGGAGACGTCGTTTGTATCGTACAACTCATAGATATGGCCGTCCGCCAAAGGTATATAAGCTTGAGTGATGTCCAGCATTTACAGGATCAGCGAACACAACAAAACAAAGCATAAGATATGAAAACCACAGTAGCACCATATAAGAATAGGTAAAAAAATCTTTTTTCTTTTCTTCTCTCTTTTTTTCTCTCTCTTTTGTTCAGAAGTGAGCCGTATGCAATCATCAGAATTAGGATACAATTCCAAGAACAAGGTGCCAGACCTGCATGGTGGGAATACACACGAACAATAAACGTGGACTTTGAAAAATAGATGTCCAACTTTCCAGTGCACACAAACGCCGAATTTTGCAATATATCTCCAAAAATTTAATGGATTCGTTCTCCAGAAAAGTCAAGGTTTTTGACGCGTTTCCAAAAGTGGCGCCCGAAGCCTCTGTGCGTTCACAGAGAGGTGGGTTTTCCACGGTGCTCACAGTGTTATGTATGCTAATGATTCTATGGGTTCAAATCGGAGGATTTCTCGGCGGCTATATTGACCGTCGGTTTGCTGTAGATAAGGAAATCCGGCTGAATCTCGATATAAATGTGGATTTGGTTGTGGCCATGCCTTGTCAGTTTCTTACTACAAATGTCATGGATATCACCAGCGATACTTATATGGCCGGAGAGGTGCTTAATTTCCAAGGAGTTGGGTTTAATGTGCCAGAGTTATTTTCCATTAATTCCGAAAACGCCCGTCACGACACGCCGGAGTTGGATGAGATTATGCGTGAAACGCTCCAGGCCGAATATAATATTGCCGGTGCCCGGGTAAATGAAGATGCGCCTGCGTGCCACATTTTCGGCACGATTCCCGTGAATTATGTCAAGGGAGAATTTTTCATTATGGCCAAAGGCTCTGTATTCAGAGATCATCTGGTGGTGCAACGGGAACTGTACAACTTCTCACACGTGATCTATGAATACTCGTATGGTGACTTTTATCCATTTATTAACAACCCGCTTGATTTCACCGCCAAGGTCACCGAGGGCAACTTGCAGCAGTACAAGTACTTTGCCAAGGTCGTGCCTACGGTATACGAAAAACTCGGCATTTTAGTCGACACGTACCAGTACTCACTTACAGAAATCCATCACGAGCTGAAACCGGATGATATCCACCCACCTGGTCTTTATTTTGCATACTCATTTGAACCTATCAAACTCACGATCCGTGAAAAGCGTATTCTGTTTATTGCATTTGTGGCTAGACTTGCGACGATTCTTTCAGGACTTCTTGTCGCTGCAGGCTATTTATTCAAGTTGTACGAGAAACTCTTGCGCCTATTTTTTGGCAAGAA
>JAJMCO010000186.1:0-24671 GCA_030573015.1 Metschnikowia peoriensis | reverse complement strand
GGCTCTCCATTTGATGGCGTCGATGTGAACGTAGAGGTAACAGAGCCAGTCCAATATGAAGTCGTTGTTGAGTACGGAGTCTCAACCACAACAATAGGAGGCTCTCCATTCGATGGTGTCGATGTGAACGTAGAGGTAACAGAGCCAGTCCAATACGAAGTCGTTGTGGAGTACGGAACGTCCACTTTAATGATGTCAGTTCCACTTCCGCTGATCGTCGTGGTGGTGGTCTTAGTTCCGGTCCAATAGCTTGTGATTGTAGTGGAACACTTTTGCTCAATCTGCTTGACCAGGGGTGCAATCTCCAGAACAACTGTCCCACTAGGGGTCGTGTATGAGAGATCAAGTCTACCTTCACCGCCATAGTTCACATAAAGAATTCTGATTGGATAGTACACCCCGCCATTAAGCTGAATCTGCTGGGTAATCACATCCGGAAAATTTCCTTTAAGGTACTGGTCGGTTGAGTCCTCTGTTGGATCCCCGCAACAAGAAGCACCAGCACCAAACTGAATTATTACAGCATCATCGGCGCGCAAGGTGAAAGTGTAGGAACCGGATTCGGGGGCGAAGAAATATCCACCTAATTCCAAAGTGAAGTTCTTACGATATAACTCGTATCCATAGATTGGTCCGGGTTGATTAGCATCTGTCGGGTCATAAAAATGAAAATTGATCGCATCAACATTCAGCACAGTAGCCAAATAACCGAATGACTTATAGGTCGAATTGAAGAAATTGGGATCATTCCGAAACGCTTCGGTTGAAGGGAAGTATCTGTAAAAGTTTGCAGTAAAACCAGCTCCTACCTGAGTTGCAGACGAGCACCCTGATACGGAGGCGGACTTTGCAAAGGCGAACAAGCCAATGAGCGCCAAAAGAAAGAAAGCCATGCTTGATTAGTTTTCGTCTCTTAAAAGTTGGAAATTGGAAGGGTATTTATACTACGTTTGTTGACCGTGAAATTTCTACCTCGATCTAATCGTGGGAAACTTTTGCGGCATTTTCTTCAAGGATTTTGTTTTTTGTTGAGGATAATAGCTTAAAATTTCTTTTCTGGCAAAAAGACTATTAGATATGTACTGTTTCTAATTTCATTCTTCTTGCTCGGATGTTTATGACCCCACACGAACGCACGCTGGCTTATCCTTATTGAAAATGCTCAAGAATTTGTGAAGATTAAGACTTCGAATCCGAATGCCGGAAAAGAGAACAAGGACATTCCAAGAAATGGCCTGCAAAACCACATCAGATTTATTCTCACTGATGTTTCAAAACAGCTCAGTAGGCATAATTTCGACCCAACTGAGCTTATAGTGAGTATAGAACAGTTTGTATGGTTCGCTTTAAATACGCTACTTTTAAAACGAGTTCAGGCCTGTTCCGGTATATAACTTATCGGAGCTGAAAAATTCGCGCGTCGGGGTTTGAGGATTACAGCGTCAAAAAATTCTTTACATGCAGGGATACACGCCCCTTTAGGGCTCAAAATGTTTTTAACTCGTATCCTTTCGGCATGGAGTAGGACATGGTAAAGTTTTCATGGACTACAGTGGTCATCTTAGATGTGCCGAGGCTAAATTAAAAACCAAGAATACGCTTTGTCTGGCCAGGCCGCTTTCAAATTATATTTATGCAGATACGAGAAATCTCAAAACCTTTGAGCAGTGGGAGATTTAGAATCCAAATTTTCAGGTGTTTAAAGGCCAACGTACTAGAATGAAAGCCACAGCCTTTGAGTGCTCATGCACCCTTGGCTTGAAAAAACAAACGAACTTGGTCCCTGCTAAAACTGAACAGATTTTCTTGGAGCTGTATAGTTTGTGACGTAAATATTCTCTCATTCGGGACTTCGCGTCGACGGATCCGTACACACGTTGTCGTCACAAATCGATGGCGGGTCGCGTCCGACCAAAAAAGCGTTTGTGCAGACTTTGGGTAAAATCCGCGGGCATTAGAGCACGCGCATGATAACGCGAGATTGCTCGCGTAAAGCTGGCCATTTGAGCCAGAACTCCCAGTCCAAATTTGCTTTTTTCTCTTTTTATTCTCTGTTTTTTTTTCCTTCTTTGTTTCGTTCTTTTTTTCCGTCTTTTTTTTGGGATACGGTGCTATAAAAGACAGTTTTTCCGAGTAGATAGATAGTAAGAATTAGGTCATTAGTGGGCTAGGTGAATCAAAAATGCTAATGCTATTTTTCACGCGTCATGACCCTTATCACGAATCCGAGCTTTTTCACGTAGGACAAGGTGCACAATTGTTCATGCCAAGAATAAACTTTAGTCACGAAGTTGTTCAAAGTCTTTCCCGAGGTTTACAAAAGTTTTTCATCAATATTTAGGGCGAATGACGTGGTGTTTAAAAGTACTTTCTTGCTTGGATTTGAGCCTGCAAGAAAGATGATTTACGATACCAATTTTGTTTGTACAGTGATATTTCAACTAAACGTACTTCTGTTATCAGTCAACTACGAAAACGCTCTCGTAACCCGGATCAAAAAAAAAAAAAAAAAAAAAAGAAAAAAACCGCATCTGTTGTCCTCAAGGAAGAGTGGGGGAACCCAGTTATGCGCTGGGTTAATCTTGCCTTTTTTTTTACTATTTAAAGTATTGTTTTTTATTTATTTCTTTTTCTTTCCCCTTTTCGCTTTTAAAAAAAGTGGCGAGATAAGAGGAACAAGAGAAACGTCTTTTTTTTGTGGTTCTGCTTTACTAGTTTCCTGGGGGTTACTAGTTACCCCCTAACTAAAGACAGTACTAGTGATTCTCAAATATTGATTTTTGTCACATGTTTTTGCACCACCCATGACCACTTTATGACACAAGAAGTGACCGAAGAATTTGGGGCTTTTTCACGCCAATTTCGCGTGCTTCAGCCAAGAAAATTGGCCATAATTTTAAGGTTCCGCTGGCCCTCCTGTAATTCTTCGGGTTCTAATTTTAGCATCACAGCAAGTTGCGCCTTGTTTCCCTTTTTTTTTTCTTTTTTTTTTTTTCTTTGTTTCGAGAAATCAAGGAGTCCGTGGGCAATACTTCGCAAAATTGATCTTTCAATATACAAGCGGAATTCTCTTTTTAATCATTACATCTGATCGTAAAAAGAAGGGATTTCTGTCTTATTTTTTTCTTTGTTTTTATTCAAGAATCTCAACACCCGTATGCTCATCATCGCTCGAAAAGATCTTTGAATCTGGATTTACTGAAAGCCAAACTATTTGCTTTCTGGCATTCTGACCAGGACTTTTTTGCTTTTGATCAAAGCGCACCTATTTTCAAAAGTTCTAATATTATCAAGTCTGGGGTTTTATGACCGATAATATCTTAGGTGATAAAGCTGTCCTTAATTAGAGCATTCTTAATTCTCTCCCATAAACTCCGATTAAAATGAGAAAAATGGTGAGGATTCACCCTGCGGACCGCCTTTTTCACTCAAATGAAATGAACACACCCTACCAACATGCAATCACGTGTACCGCCCCCTTTCAAAACTGACAGGTATGGTTTTTCTTAGCTAGCCAAATCGATCTACCTCCGTGTCTTCTCGAACTATGATGCAAGTTCATGACCCCCGCTTGATGAAGTGTAACACACAAAGTGATATATTACTTACACGATAACATTGTTCATTCAGGTAATGAGTGAGAACAACCGAGAGCATCATGAATTGGATAACAAAAATTGACTTCAAAAGGAAAGCCTCTAAACATCTAGGATGCTTCGAGCGAAAAGGGTGGAGATATCCAAGGAATATTTTTCAGCTATGAAGACGCACCCTAAAATTAATTTGAAGTTAAGCCGGGGTATACCTTTTAGATGTTAAAGAATTGTTTTCAGACCGGATAATAAGTAAAACTAGAAATATAATGTTTTACTTGTTATTGTTATTCTTAGAATAGCGAAAAGGGTTTTGGATATAGAGACCTAAATAAAGCACTAAGACTCTTTATTCATCAAGGCAGTGCGGTTGTCCCAGAGAGAGAGAAATCGCAATGATTATTTCATATGTTGTCGGGGTTCGTAATCCAGCTACCTAAAAGATTACTATCATTTGAGAAAGCAAAGGAAACAAGAAGCAAGAGGAAGGCAGTAACGAGGCTGAGAATGACAGCGAAAAATGATATTATAGAAGTCGGAAACACGAGTGATTACATAATTGAATATGACTATAAACAAACCGGAAGGTAAGTCTGGTCACTTGAGTTTCCTTTTTCTTCGAAAAAAGTCAAAATTCGTGTTCGTCAAGGATATTTTCTATAAATCAGAAGGTCAAGAAAGGTATTGTCGCACCGCGAGACTCGAAGCCCCAAAAATTCAAAATGAATCATGAGTCGCGCAGCCCAACACTGAGCTGGGGGCTGAAAACTTCGAAACAAAGAAAAGTCTTTTCTCATTTTTGAATTTTCAAAGCAACACAAAAATTCTTTTCTAAGTACTCATCTCTATAATGACCACTGTTTATGGATCTGTGGTTGACGATAAAACTCGCTGTACACACTACCACCTGGACCTAGATATCATTGCCCTCAAGTTTCGATGCTGTGGCAAATACTACCCATGTTATCAGTGCCATGAAAAAACGAGCGGGCATGTGATTAGGCGGTGGCTACGCAGTGAACTCATCGAACAAGAAAAAATCGTGTTATGCGGCGAGTGCAAGTGTGAATTGAGTTTTCAGCAATATAGCGAAAGCGGGGCCCGGTGCCCAAGCTGCGGGGCATCGTTCAATCCAAAATGTGCGCTTCATTACGATATTTATTTTGATCTTAGTTAGTGTGTTTGAATGACAGATATGGACAACGATAATTTCAAGTTACGTAAGGGGGAGAGAAAGTATATAGTCGAATAATCAATAAATTTGAGGCTGAAGTTTGCGTATTTGTTGAGGCTTTGTGTATTTTACCTTTTCCTTTTTTTTTTTTTCTTTTCTTTTTTATTTTTGACCTCATTGGTTATGTCTTCACTCACAATCTGTTTTCCTCAAAAGTGGGCTGTGCTGTCCCAATCGGGTAATCCAGGTCTGAGCCTCGTTGCGGGTGCGCATGGCTCGAGACAGGCCAAAAGTGGAAATCGTTAATCGAAGCGAAAAACTATAGTCTCGTTTAAAAGTTCCAATAAACATGAATTGATTATATATTTTGACCGGATTCATGGAACATGCAACACAATCATTAAAAGCATGTGTATTTATCAGGGCACAGTCTATTGACAAAATGTGAAAGAAAAACTTTGGTTTTCTCTCGATCGGCACCTGTTTTTCAAATGCGAGCCATTGAGTGGAATTTGGGCCCCGGGCCATGTAACCAGTGCTTCGGTTTACCTCAATGGAAAGAAAAAGAAAAAAAAAAGAGAACGAATAAAATTTGATAGGAATGTCGGTTTTCTCCGGCAAATTCTGTCACGATCTAGTGCATATAGCATGTGGCCTCCTAATATTTAGCAATTATTCCTAATCTGAAGATATCGTTAAGAACGAGAAAAGAAAAATTAAATATTGAGAGGGGGTGGCAGTATATCTCTTACGTAACGTTTTAAGGCTTGTGGCTTCAGCGATAACGATATCTGTACAGCGCTGCGACGCACGTAATCTGATGTGCGTTGCTTTGAGTGAGCAATATCGAAATCAGAGTCAGAGGCAGACGAAAAGAAAGAAGCCACATAATTTTCAACAAGCAATCGGTGGAAAATATCACCGATATATTTTAAACTAAATTGTGAATATTAGGTGATAGCGATATAACGATTCTCCCACCTTCAATGTTGAAAAATAAATATCTGGCCTGTTTATCTCTTTCCAATTCTACTGTGGCTATCTTTGTGCGATATAATCTGTGTCTTCGCACAAGAAAAATGCAACCGGGTCCCCGCGCTTGCGGCCGCGCTGATGGGGCTCTCTGCTCATTCAATCTCTGCACTTGCTGTAATATAAATTGGATGAATTATTCTCCCGAATCCGTCTTGCCAGACTTTTTTTTTCATCTCCACAAACCCATTGAATGATTACTTTCAGGTTCTAAACACAATTTCCAAGACACTTTTGGATCGAGGCACTACTTTTTTCCAGTGTCCCAAGCAAAAATAAAAAATAAATAAAGTACACGGGCGAAATTGATCCCCAGCTTTTTTCCCCACCTCACTATCAGGCCCTCACTTCTTTATCGCGGTGCACGTTTTTAGGTCCATCAATTGATAAACTCCACCTCAAGCAAAAGAATATATACCAAGAAAAAAAAAAAACACAAACACAAACACAAACACACAACATGGCTCAAACTACCGTGATTGTTTCAAATTTGAATAAAGGCGACTTTGTGGCGTCTGAATCCAGCAGAATCTCGCTTGCTAATCGCATCAAAGCTGCTCTCACAGACGAAAAACTCTACACGGCCCAACCGCACACTGAAAATAAGATAGCGCATTGGTCTGAGTTACCCTTTTTGAACAGGGTGATTGCCATCTTTGAGCGTGAGGCTGATGCAGCACAGGCGTATAATTATCTAGTGAAATCCCAGCATGCAAACGCCGTTTCAACGGGCGAAAACGGCTTGGTATTGCCGGAACTGGCCCGAGTTTCGTTACAGGAAAATCTCTTGCAAAGATCAAAACTGGCAGAAGCGCTTACAGAGAAGCACGCGGAGGAAAGTGTGAAAAAAAGTGCAGGTTCACAAAATGCCGGTGATTTGGCCGGTTATCATGAACCAGAACCAAAACAACTTGATATGTATACCGATCTTCTCAATGCAGGTATCGATATTTCCCAATTCAATACGGAGGACCAAGTCAATGAAGTCAGAGGCAGACCACAGGGATTTCCTCAATTAGCCCGCAAACCTACGCTCACAAAAACCTTATTTAAGCCGCCCTTGCGGATCGACACAAATAGTGTAGGCACAGGCGGACCTTCTCCACTGTCGCCCACTATTACCTTGGACCAGATGTGAGATTTTTGTCGGATATTTTGTGCGCTATTGTGCTAAGGGAACTGAAGTATCATTGGCATAATGGGGCTTTAGAGAGTAGGTAGATATAGAAATGAGGATTTTCAATATGAGTCCCAGCATTGAGATTGTAGTGTATTACTAGTTTAGGTGAGATAAATCTATGATGATATTACAATTTTATGACTGTAGATACAATTCTTTTCTAGATAGTAATATCCATTGAGAATATTCCATCAGAATCAAGCCAACTTGCATAAAAAAAAAAAAAGAGAAAACGAAGTTGCTGATCTTTGTATTAGCAGGTCGTGCGCGACACACAAGATCACCAAACCCGTCTTCCACAACTCAGCAAGCGTCGCAACAATAGAACCCCGCACTTGCGAATCACCTACAAATCAAATATTACAAATTTCACATTATTACTTTTTCTTTCTCCTACTTTTTTTTTTCATTTTCAAGATTTTTCCCCGCTACAATGGATGCTACTGAATTGGGAAAGAAAAATGTAAAAGGCGCTTCGAAGTCACGTGTCATGGCCCCAAATTCCCCGGAAATAGCCAAAACAAACGCGTCTAATCGGCTGACGCGAGATATGAGAGCACGTACCCGTAAACGGTTAGTGAAAGCACAAGATATCCCAGATAACTTGCCTCCTGCGAAAAAACAGCAGCTTTCGAGCGTGTCTATAATTGATCTTGAGTCGATTGATTCCGAAGATTCTGATGGAGGTGATAATGTAGCAAGTTCTGAGAAAACTCCGGTTTTGCAGAAAGAACTTCTGTCAAGGGCAGAACCTGATGCTGATGAAAAAGATAGTAGTAATAAAAGCCGTGGTATGGGAGGTGGGAATATAGATTTACAGACGAATATGGGTGAAATAAGCGAAGCTAGTAATGAGAAGGCAAAAGAGTCAAAAAAAGCCGTGGGCATTTTGACAGATACAAATAATCAGACATTTCTGGAGGGAAGAAAGTTGAAATCCTCGGCAAGCAAAAAAGCGGACGCATCTCAAACTTCTTCCCAAAAAAGCACAGATTCTGATGTGAATACAAATTCTGAATCGCATTCAAAAGAGCCGTTTTCCTCGAGAACTAATGACGAAATATCGGAGCCTACGGATTCGAGTTCACCTCATCAGAAGAAAGTTGATTCTAGCCGTCAAAATTTAAAAGAAAAGTCGTCACCTGAATCTTTCTCTGAAAACGAAGATTTAATTGTGTTGGATAGCGAAGAAGAGGAAGAATCTGGGCCCAGGAAAAGCTGGCGCATTCAGGCATTGGCCCGAAAAAATAATAAGTCGCAAGATTCAAATTACAGTGTGAGTTCTGAACCTGCTGAATCCCAAAGTATGTCACTTTCGTCATCTGTAAATCAAGCCTCTAACCTGGAAAAATCGGGTCTTAGTCTTGTGCCTGTTTCAAAAAACACGCAACTAACAATCAGAACGAGCGATTTCACGTGCATGATATGTTTCAAGGAGTGCAAAAATTTGCCCAATTTAGATGCTCATTTCAAAACACATACACGACAGAAACTGTTTGAGTGTCACGTATGCTTCAAAAAATTATCGACACAACGAACCTTGAATGATCATATGAAAGTGCATGCAGGCGAAAAACAGAACTGTGAAGTTTGTGGCCGTGAATTATCTTCTTTGAATGCATTAAATGAACATATGAAGATACATACAGGCGAGAGGCCTTTTGAGTGTACGATTTGTCACAAGAACTTCAGATTTAGGGGCAATTTGGCCGACCATATGCGGATTCATAATGACGACAAATTCCAGTGTATTGTGTGTCAGAAACGGCTTGCTACAAAACGGAATTTGAACGATCACATGAGAATGCATGATGGCGAGAAGTTCCAATGTGCCATTTGTGAAAGCGAATTATCTTCTATAGGGGCGTTGAATGTCCACATGTCTTCTCATGACGGGCAAAAAAATTATGAATGCACTGTTTGTGACAAAGTACTTTCTTCAAAACAAAATTTGAACGATCATATGGCTACACATGCAGAGAAAAAACCGTTTGAATGCAGCATTTGTCACAAGGACCTCAGTTCCCAAAAGGCATTGAGTGTTCATATGAAATCGCATAGTGATAAAAAGCCGTTTGAATGTGAAATTTGCAAAGCCGGGTTGCGTTCGAAACAATCCTTGATTCTGCACGTGGCTGGCCACTCAAAACCAAAGAAATATCAATGCCTGATTTGTGAGGAAGGCATCAACTCGAAAAAAAAGTTGGCCTTGCACATGAAAATCCATGCGTGATGGGCTCATTAAAATTTGCAGGGAGTGAGATCATAAATACTGAATATTATTATTCTGGAGACTCAAAGGCCTTTTATTCATGGGCTTTTTCTTGCTTTAACTAACAGTCATTCTACAAGGAGTCATCACGTGCTTCTTGGAAAGATTTAACTTTTTGCAGAACAAATTCTTTCAAATTCACCAAAGACGTATCTTTCCTGCTTCCAGCTACTGATTGATTATCGTGTCATGTGAAAGAAAAAAAAAAGATTAATTGCATCCACCATCATCAATTGCTAACAACGCGGGATTTCTCAGCATTTCTGCATAATGTCATTTTTTAGTCATGGGAGTTCTAGCCTCGCACGCGAATATCGTCGTGCTCCAACCTTTATAAGTATTGCGTGAGAACATTCACTTTCATTGTAGGAAACATTGCTTTGCATTATCAAAACGGAAAATAACAAATAATGGCTGTGAAAGGATTGGGACAAATCGACCAGAAATACGACGGTATGTTTTTTTCTTATTTGTGATTTTATTTTCTTTTTTTAAAAGAAAAAAATAATTGAACTGCTGCATGCCTCGGGCCAGATCGCCCCATGAAAATGACAAAGCACCAAAGTTGAATATCAGATATTTAAAAGATGGAAGGGACGAGACTTTTTTAAAATACATAAACTTACCAAGCTGCCATTCAATTCTCTCTTTCTTTCTTTCTTTCTTCATAATGGCTGATCTTCTGCAATCACCGATTTAGTTACTAACATTGCAGGTTCGAAGTTGAGAATCGGTATTCTCCATGCTCGTTGGAACGATAGCATCATCGCCAACTTGGTCAAAGGGTGTGTTGAGAGATTGAAGTCTTTTGGTGTGACTGAAGAAAATATCGTTATTGAGTCTGTTCCAGGCTCTTTTGAGTTGCCTTACGGAACCAAACTCCTCACTGAGAAATACCAAAAATTGGGCAAGCCTTTGGACGCAGTCATTCCCATTGGTGTGTTGATCAAGGGATCTACCATGCACTTCGAGTATATCTGTGACTCTGTCACCCATCAATTGATGAGACTCAACTTTGAGCTTGGGCTTCCGGTGATTTTCGGTGTTTTGACTTGTCTTACAGATGAACAGGCCGAGGCTCGTGCCGGTCTCATTGAAGGCAAGATGCACAACCACGGTGAGGACTGGGGTGCTGCTGCTGTTGAAATGGCTCTTAAATTCAGAGTCTAAGGTGTTTGAAAATAGATGTATTATTGGCAGGGGAAGATGACATGACAAGTATACTAATAAAAAAATGTAATGAGATTTGAATTACCTGATTCCACCGTAGAAGCTGGCTTGCCCAGCGAAAAATGCTTTACGAGAATCAAGCTTCACTATTGATAACGATATGCATTTTTTTTTTTTCGAAAAATTCAAGATAAGTGGTATCGCAGGAGCTTATCGTAAAATGCATTAATTCCGAGGCATAATTCTCGAAAATCGTTATCGGTCAAAAGATAGGCGATACAGGCTTAATCGGCGCATTTCCGGGGCTGGCGATGATTAGGTGGCCCTACGTTGATTCGATTCTACCGATACAACCAAGCCACGGCACAAGTATCAAATGAGTCACTCTAATGATTTAATCTAGTTCAAGGATTTTACAAAGAATATTTTCTTTTGTTTGATGTTTTTGAAAAATCTCATGTTTTTGGTGACTAAACATATTTTGCACAAGATTTGAAAAAAATGTATAATATTTTAAAAATATAAGTCAACTTGGTAAATCTAAAATTCACATAAAATCTAATTAAAAAAACAACAACAACAGCAATGGTTAAGTTGATCTTATCTCGATTTCCCCCGTCTTGTCTTATCAAAATCATTTATTTTTTCAAGATTAGATCCATATCTTTCCACTCCATATCGTTCCTATCACTCTTATCTGATATTTTCTTATCGAGAAGCCACACCGATATTATCGCACAAACGCCGTCGCCGTATTCTGCTGGCTGGAGCACGTGAGGCTGCACGGCACTGGACCTTTTTTTTTTTTTTTTTTTCAATTTTTTCAATTTTTTTTTCTGGGCTAGCGCGCCGTATCTCCGCCCTATCGCGGGGCGTGGGGAAGGAAGGTGAACGAACGAAGGGTGCACATTTTCGTTTTTTTTTCTTTTGCCGAGTCACGTGACGACGCGCTCAATCTTCGTCCATTTCTGAAAACCGCTATCTTTTGCACCAGCCTCGAATATCCATATTTTCATCAAAACCCCACTATTCGTCACTATGAGTGGATGTATGTAACTTAAAAAAAAAACAACAGGGAAGTGGTGAAAAGAAGAGCTTTGATAGGAAAAGCAAGAAAGAAAAGGAAAAGATATTGAGATAGAGGAAACATGTCACAATCGCCTTGACACCGTGCCGTTTGAGGCGTATATCCATCCATATACGAAAGTTTAACGATAATTCTATCCAGTGCAAACCGAACAAAATACAAGTCAAAACGTCAAAAAGCGATGGAAAAGAAGAGAACCATCACAAAAACAGATATAATAAAATTAACGATATTACACGATATCGTTGGCCCTTCCACCCAAATTTACCCGCCGATATACTAACGTACCTGCAGTCCGTGTGCTTGACTTGGTGAAGGTCGTTTTACCGATTGTTCCAGAAATTAATACCCCTGTTGAGAGGGTCACACTCGACGAGAAAGTCGTGTTTACCATTGCCAGCGGCTTGGTGTTTGTGCTCTCGCAACTTCCGTTGTTTGGACTTGTGAAGGATGCGCCTTTGAAAATGGCTGACCCCTTTTTCTCCCTCAGACCGCTTTTCGCAATGGAACAAGGCTCGCTCTTGGAGTTGGGTCTTTTGCCGATCCTCACATCTGCGTTTGTGTGGCAAATAGCCGCCGGCCTTAAACTTTTCAAGGTGAACTTCGCCTTTGGCGCCGACCGTGAATTGTTCCAGCTGGCTCAGAAAATCACCGCCTTGATTTTGAGTGCTGTGTTTGTGGTGGCTTTGCTCGTTTCCGGCTACTACGATGATGTGGTCCGTACTGCTTCGCTTAGCACCTATGGTTTGATTTTCACCCAAGTTTTCGGCTGGAACGTCGTGTTGACTTTGTTGGTCGAGGTGATCGACAAAGGTTACGGTTTTGGTTCCGGAATCTTGTGTTTCGTTGCATTGAACGCTGCCACCAACATTGTTAGAGACGTGGTTGGCTTGGAGCTTGTTTCTGCTACCCCAGACGGCGTGCCTCAGACTTACGGTGTTGTCACTTACTTGGGTAGAAGCTTGCTTTCGATGGAATGGGCCACAATCAAGGAGGCTGCTGTCGGTATTTTCACCAGACTGGGATTCCCTAGCATTGGTATGGTGGTGATTGTGCTTGCCACCGCACTTGCAGTGGTGGTGTTGCAGAACTTCCGCTTGGAGTTGCCTATTCGCTCCAACCGTGCCAGAGGTACTGCCAATGTCTACCCACTCAGATTGTTGTACACCGGTGCCTTGCCAGTTGTGTTTGCCTTTACTGCCGTCGCCAACTTGCAAATTGCCCTCCACTTTTTGTCGGTCGCCGTGGCACCATTCTACCCATTTGCCGCTAACTTGCTTGCTTCACGTGATGACTCTGGCAAACTCGTTTCTGGTATTGCCTTCTACTTCAGTGCCCCAGCCTCTTTCACCGCGTCTCTTTTGTCCCCAATCAGAGCTGTTGTCTACACTGGTACCATTGTACTCCTCTCAGCCACGTTTGCTGTGTTCTGGGCCAACATCTCCGGCTCTGCGCCTAACGATATCGCTAAGCAGTTCAAGGACCAATCGATTGTCATCTCGGGTAAGAGAGACGTTTCTGTCGCCAAGTCGTTGTCGAGAACTATTCCTGTGGCGGCTGTTTCCGGTGCCGTTTCCTTGGTGGCCTTGGCTTTGGTTGGTGAATTAGTGGGTGCTTCAGGAAAGACCGTTTCCGTGGCTGTTGGTATCACCTCAGCCTTTGGTATTTTGGAGGATTTCATGACCGAGCTCCAGCAAAGCGGTGGCTCCTCCCAATTGTTGGGTGCCATGCCTGGCTTCAAGTAAATTGTTTAGCTCATGAAGTTTCACCAGTACTACTACTACTGGTACAGGCAAAACGGCCTTGAATCTTGATAAACAGATTAACAAATTAACAAACAAACATTATTCCCCTACGATGGTGGTTGCCAGTATATTGCTGGCGCCCGAGCTAATATTTAAACGTCGAATAAGAATATATACATACATGTCATAAAAAAAAAATTAAAGAAACAAAAGCAAAAGATCCATAAAGTGATTCGATATTGTAGAATTAGCCCATTGATATTTTGGGTCATCAATGTATTGTCTTGCGATTTTCGCACTGCGCAATTGAAAACTGAGATATGAATTAACCCAAGCACGTTAAATTTATCTATAGTAACTATCTCACAGACCTTAAAGCATTCCTCATCAGCTAATTCCACAATCAAAAGAACAAGTTGAATTATCTCGACTAGTATATATTCTATCAAGAAGCCAGAGAAACAAAAAGTTTAATTTGCGTTTGTTGGAAATCACCACACCAGTACGCTATCTCCTTCTTATCACGAACTCATTCTATCTAATAAACTCCCACCAATTATCTGTCCAATGCCTACGCTTAAAGTCGTGCTACTAGGAGACCTGTCTGTGGGGAAAAGCTCTCTCGTGAACAGGTTTGCTGCAGATTCGTTTGATCCGCATCTGCCCAATACTATAGGTGCAGCTTTTATATCCAAGGAACACGTTTCCAACAATAGGAAAGTCAAGTTTGAGATCTGGGATACGGCGGGCCAGGAGCGGTACAAGTCGCTCACGCCAATGTACTACCGAAATGCCAAAGTGGCATTGGTGTGTTTTGACCTTTCAAACGCAGAAGCCAGTTTTGAACGGGCCCAATATTGGGTCGACCAGCTTCTGCTCCTGGGACCTCTGGATATCGAAATACGTATAGTAGGCACGAAAAACGATCTTGTAGATTCGGAAATACCGCCTTTTGTCACGGAATATTGTGCTGACCACGGCCTACTGTTTGTTTCTACCAGTGCAAAACTGGGACAAGGTGTGGCGAGCATTTTCGACTCGATTATAGATGAATTGGACGATGACGTATTCCGCCAGCTGGATCTGGAACAGGGAGAAAATCTGCTGGAAAACGTTCTTTTACAAACCCATGGCGGCCGTGGGTCTACGTGCTGCTGAATTTTATTAGATCGTTTACTTGAATATAATATTTACCCCCCTACAATTATTTAAAATGATATGATGCACCTGTGCGTGATGTTACCGGCTAAGCTGCTGGCTATGTAAGTTGGCCACCGGCCCCCTATTTCCTCTTTCAATGAAAAGATGAAACAAAATGAAAAACAAAAAAAAGAAAAAGAAAAAAGAAAAAACAAACCAAGTCTATGTATAACGGAAAGAAACGTCAGATAAGAAAAGAGAATCTACTCGACCTCCAAGCCCTTCAGTTTCCAGAAATCCCGCTTCACGTCTTTTTCCAAAGAAGCCTTGGGTTTCTGGTTGGCTTTGGCCTCTTTCTCCTCCTCCTCATCTTCAGAATCCACCTCCAAACTCATGAAATCCTCAACTTTTTTCGATGGTTTGGATGCAGAACTCTGGGTCTTGGGAAGCTCTGTTGTGATAAGCTTGCCGTCCACTACAGCCAAGGCCAGAACTGGCTGCTTCACATTCTGTTGTTTTTTCGATGAAGCACCATTAGTAGCCTTTTTAGTGTCTGAAGCTGGGGTAACATAAGTTTCGCTCTCGCTTTCCTCTGTCATATCGGAAAAATAGTATTTATCATTTCCCTCTGCACCGTCACTTTCATCATCATCCCCTTCATCCTGCCCGTCATCTTCATGACTAATAAGCGCAGAGTTGACCACCTTATCACGGTCATCGTTAAAATCTCTGTCCTTGCCTCTGTATGTAATAATATCACCAAGAATCAGCTGCCCAATACGGTTTTTATATGAGGCACTATTAAGCTCAAAACATTTGGCGGTAAGAAGCTGATAAGCACCGGCAAAAGCTTTTTTCAAGTCCCGCAAGTTATATGACGACCGCGTGATATTGTTATCTGGGTCTGACGGATCCTGGATCACAATCGTAAATTGTCCACGACCTGTGGCTAGTGACGGGTACCGGTATTTGCGCAAATACTTGGGCGAGTCGTCCTTTGGATCGAGAGCTATTATAAGGTTATCGTAGGAAAAATTACGCCCGTACAACTCGAAAAACTCAATCAACAACGTACCCAAATTCTCCATCGGAGCCAATGTGCCTGTTGCCACACGCGGATGCAATTTCATAAAATGATAGACGAGGATAATCGTGGCATACCCGCCGAGACCTCCCACATGCACATTATTGAGCATGCGTGACCTTAGAAACTGTTTCACTATAAGCACTAGTTCACGTAAACCAGGGCTTGTTTCGAGCCAGCGCCGGATTTTCCGGGCAGCATCGATTCCGTTCGTCCGCTCAAACGAAACGTCCACATGAATATTGTATTGTGGGTCGACAAACTTGATAATCGGCACTTTGGCCAGTGCAATCACCTCGATATTTTTCGCTAGCTTGTGGGTACGAAGATACGACGAAAGCTGGTATAATCTCGATCTCTGTTCGTAATCTCCCGTGGTGGAAATAACCACCATATCGATATCGGATCCCGGCAAATAAAGGTCGGTAGCACAGGAGCCAAAAACATGGGCCAGGGTTTCGGGCCAGAACGACGAGATGTGTTTTTTCAAGTTGCTGATGACAGTATTACGCACAACAATCTCGTTTTTGGAAGGCGAGATATAGTTTACAAAATCCTTGATTTCAAGCGTGAGCCAATCGGCAATTTCTTTTTGTTTCAGGTGATTTTGGCCCTTGACCCATGGAAACGCCAGACTATGGTCTCCTTGAACGTTTGTAGGGCCCAGGTTTTCCTCGTTGTCATTTCCCCCGTCTAAATCTTCATCATCAACTCCACTTCCACCTTCTCCTTCATCTTCAGAGGAACTAAAGCCAAAGCCAATAAAATCGTTATTTCCAGCTACTTCGTTCCCTGGATCGGCCAATTTCTGTTTTTTTCTGGCCGGTTGAGGCTCTGGTTCAGGTTCCAGAAGCTCAGCCTCGGCTTCGGATTCCACCACAATCCCGTCACTTGCATCTTCATTTTCAGAAGAGTCCACCAATATAACATCATTTTTCACTGCCTCAAAGATATTTTGGGGCTGTCTATTAAGACCCATCTCGGCCTGTGCAGCAGCCTCCTGCCGTCTTCTCTGTTTTTTCGAGCGTTTCTTTGATACACCCGGATTCATATCTCGGCTTGTTTTCGAGCCCATTGTTATTGTTTAGTGGAGTTTTTGAAGTTTACCAGCTAATTTCAACACTCATCTCTATACCCGAGTGCACCTGTACACCAGCGATACCGAGTTTTTTTTTTTTTCTTTTCGGCGTCCAAAGGCAGAATTTTTGCAAGGATCACGTGACGCAGCTTTTTTGGGAAAAGCGTTCTTGTTAACCAGGTGATCAAATTCATCATGTTTATTTTGATTTAAGACTACGTATTTTAGTTTATCTGAGCGGAAGTTCCAAATATTGATTTTTCAAATCTCAATATTTGCGACTTTTTGCATTTGTTTATTAGCTGAATGCCCTCTTTAACAATAAACTTCTGAGAATTGAGAATTGAGAAACAGATCGAACTGAATTGAGTTACGTCAACTTTTCTAATGAGAAGGAGTTGGAATAATCAAAAATATTACTGTAATATCTCGCTCAATACGACAAGGAAAAAAAATTAATTAAAATGAGAAAAAAAAAATACTCCGACGTTTTTTCTGCTCCAGTCAACTATGACTAAGACAAATTTCATGATTTGGATTAATCCTGGCAGAACGCGGCCTCTCACAAAAAATCAAGTTAAGCTAAAAAAGAGTGCATTGACTTTTTGCAGCCATTTTTTTTTTATTTCTTTTAGTTTTGATTGAGGCAAATGAACTAAGAGAAGGAAATAAAAGTTACGAAAAAAGATTTAAATCAACACGAATGGTTTTATTCCATTTCTCTTGTTTTTTACACTCCTCTATTCTTCTACACGCTCTGTAAGCCAATGTTTAGGTTAAAGACGCGCCTTGACTTTTCCAAACTTTTCGCATACAACAAAACAAAACACAGCCTTCCACTTTTCCTATTGCGGATAAGCAGCGGGGCATTTCCAACTTACAAGGCACATGGCCAAGAAGCCAAAATAGGCGCGATATTTTTATGTGTCTTTCTGGAAACACTTATCCTATTTGCTGGGGTTCCGGCTGAATCAAGCGCTTGTCTGTAGTTTCCCAAATCTTTGAGAATCTATACTTTCTCCAAAATTTTGGGATTTTGTAGATCAACACAGTTTTCGATCTCTAGCCTTCGGACTTTGGACTAGTCAAAAAGAAAAAAATGAATTCCGGAGGTCTATAGGAAAGATGACTCTTGAAATCTCTGAGTCATCCATTATCAATAGATATTATGCTTCCGACTTGCGTTGCGTATTTTATGCTTCATACATATCCAATTACGTATTTATGAACTCTCGCCCTGCTGCATTATATTTTTGACACTAAACCTCTTTTTCTCATTATCATGAAGATTACGAATTTAATGCCATGGATGATAATGGCCCTTGCAATGGCCTATAGGACAAATTCAACTGGATCACATAATTCCACCTCCAACAGCACTATCCCGATCAGTGATGGAAGACTTCCCATCGGCTCGAATTCTACAGGACGATTTCCCACAATTTCAAATTCCACTGACAGAAATCCCATAGGTTCAAACTCCACTGGGAGATACCCAATAGGCTCAAACTCCACAGAACCCAAAAATCAATACGGAAACGGGACTGACACATATATGAAAAACGGCACTGATTACAATAGCACGTCTCCCCTTCGTAAGCTCAAAAATTTACTCGAAAACAAATTTGAAAGCAAATCTGAAGCACAGAATGAAACAGCAGGGTATGCGCCAACAAGAGTCATGTGCCCATATAACATGTCGATGATTCGTGAGGCGAACTCGATGTCTGATCGAGAGTCAGCTTGGGTCCAGGCACGTCATGTGAAAACAAATGCGGCCATTCAAAATTACCTCAGGAGAGTGGGCATAAATAATACTCAACCAAATTTCGACGCCCAGAACAACTCCAGACCCATCAATATTGGCCTTGCATTTTCTGGAGGCGGTCTTCGTGCAATGCTTACTGGAGCTGGTGAACTAGCTGCTCTCGATAATCGGTCTGCTCTTGCCACGGAAAATGGTCTTGGAGGGGTTCTTCAATCCTCGACATATATAGCAGGTCTATCAGGAGGGGCCTGGCTTCTTGCCACACTCATTTATCAAGACTGGCCCACGATAGATGAGGTTGTGCTTGAAAACCCTTATAAAGTGTGGGATTACTCGACATTCAACACGTTTCTCAACACATCAAATCCCATCGACATGATGCGTGATTTTGCTCTTCATGACTATGAGCAGGCTCTTGAAAGTCTAGCATGGTGGAACGTTCCGTTTAATAGAGGAATCAAAATGGACTTGCGCAAAAAGAGAAATGCCGGCTTCCCAGTCACAGTCACAGATGCTTGGGGCAGAGTACTTGCACATCTGTTGTTTCGTAAAGGAGACAATAATTGGCAAGATAATGCCACGTGGTCGGGAATCCAGGATATGCCGATGTTTGTTAACCAGGACATGCCATTCCCCATTATTACCGCGTTAGCACGACGGCCCAAATCGATCCGGTACGACTTGAACTCTCCCATAGTTGAGTTCAATCCTTATGAAATGGGCTCTTTTGATAAGTCGATCAACACATTCCATGACATGAAATACTTGGGAAGCACCGTCACAAATGGTTCCACGCGAGGCAACTGTTATAATGGATACGATAATGTTGCCTTTGTCGTGGGAACATCCTCATCGATGTTCAACAGTTTTGTCAACCAAATGGCATGTCCCGATTGCCATGGCTTGAGTAAAGTTATCAAGTTCTTTGTCCGTCGATTCTTGCGCTTATTATCAAGACATCGCCTTGATGTGGCATGGTACGAGCCCAACCCTTTCTATGGATCGCGGTTTGCCAAATCCGAAAGTTTAAGCACCAGTGACACGTTGTACTTGATGGATGGTGGTTTGGCTGGAGAACTTATCCCGCTTTCCACATTAGCGGTGAAAGAGAGAGCATTGGACCTTGTGTTTGCTTTTGACAATAATGGTCCCGAGTGGCCCGACGGCACTTCGTTGATCAATACCTATGAACGTCAATTTACTTATGAGGGCAAGTCCACCGTGTTCCCATATGTGCCGGGCCATTCCACATTCTTGCACCATAATTTGACTGCCAGGCCCACATTTTTTGGGTGTAATGCTAATAATTTAACTGCTTTGGCTAAAGATGGCGTGATTCCCCCATTGGTGATCTATTTTGCCAATCGCCCGTATGAGTATTTCTCCAATACTTCGACAATGAAGGTGACGTATTCTGATAACCAGAAAAAGGGAATGGTGGCCAATGGGTTTAATATTGCCGCCCAGGGAAATCACACGGCCTCGCCTAATTGGCAGACTTGTGTAGGGTGTGCAATGGTGCGTCGATCTGAAGAACGGAACAATGCCACCCAATCTCAACAATGCAGACAATGTTTCGAACAGTATTGTTGGGATGGGACTTTGTTTGAACAAGATCCTTATGTGGCCCCAGTGAATTTCACTGCCAATGGCCTCACGGATGAACCAATGGAGCTTGATACACATAACCGCTATATTCACGAGCAAAGTCTTGTGCGATCTGTAAGCGAAAAGTTTTTGCCACCATTTATGTCCACTGGCAATGGGTGGCTCAAGGGCAAGAAAATAAGCGGGAAAAAAATCGTCAAGGGATTGCTCTCAAAGATAAAAAATGGCTAGAATGCCCAAAATGAACCAAAAGCCAACGAGTTGCATGCGATATTCATTGCAATAAAGGTTTTCGAGCGCAAGACAAGTCACATTTCCGAGTTTTAGAAATAGGATGTAGGTTCTTGGCAGAGCAAATGCCTCGAGCAAGATTAAGTTAAGAATATACCAGAGTCCGACGAAGCACAGTTTGTAATCTAAATTTCCTTGAGTTTCCCCGATATTCTCCAGATTTTCTGTCACAGTAGATTCATCCTCCAAATCTGTCAAATCAATGGTTCCAAATTCAAAGCCATCAATTTCATCTTCTGGAATCTCTTCCTTCTTATCGAGGCCCGATTTCATTGAGCTGTTAAGCACTGCTTCATTATTCATTTCAACAATGGTGGCACCTGAATGGCTCCGATTGCGCTTCTGCAAGATAAACCGGCGCCATTTGATCGAGTCCAAACACTCAATGAACGTTTTTGGCGATGGCTTGGCGGTATTCGGCAGCCCTTTGATCATCAGGTAGATTAAAAGCCGGAAATCTTCCAGCAAAGGCGTAAGCTTTCCCTTTAAGGAAACAGTTTTCTCATCAAACCACTGATTAAACTTTTCCTGTGTAAGCGCAGCATGCCAAGCGGCTATTTCGTTACGAACAGATTCCGGATTAGTATAGTCAGTAACATGATCTGCAAACGGCAATTTGCCCACGCACAAGTAGCATAAAATCATACCAAGAGAGTAGATATCGCTGTCGTAAGTGAATTGATGGGCAAATTTGGGTTTACCCGCATACTTACTCACGTCATCGAAAATCCACAATTTCGGGTCTGTGAATTCAAGGGTACCGGTATTACCCCGTCTTTCTTCGTCTACGGGGAAAAGAACATGTTGTTTCTGTTTCTTGTTCAAAAACTTACCCTCGCCAAAATCTGAAACAAGGACTTTTGGGAGCGCAGCAATCACGTTCTCAAACTCATCTTCAGTTAATGGCGAGTTGTGAACCGGGATTTTGCTGGGTTCGTACTTTGATTCTAAAAGACAATTTGATGGTTTGAGGTCTCGATGAAGGATTCCATGCGCATGTAAATAAGCCACGGCGTTTGTAATATCATGGAAAAACTTCCATATTTCAAGATCAGATAGCCATTTTCGTGAGGATTCCAGTACCAGCACGGGAGAAGTGGATCCTCTTTTACCTCTTCGACGTAAGCGTTCTTCAGCAATCCGTTCTTTCATGGACATGGACTCTTCCCTAAGAAAGTTCAGCGACACGAGGTTTTCAAGGTGGCCACCATCACAATATTGCTGGAGAATATAAACATAGGGCACTTTTTCAGGTAGTGATTGCAAATCTGGATTGAGAATGTACGCGTTCAGATCAAGAAGATCGCCATATTCCATCCACACGTGATTATACCGGATCAAGTTATTGTCGTTAGCTCCTTGGGCCGAGAGCTCGTACAATATCAACACTTCATTGAGCACCTGATCTAAGAAATGCAATTGGTCACCTACATTAATACGTTTCACCGCAAACACTCCGAGCTGGATACCCTTTAGCACATGTGCAACTTTATAGACCTGGGCATGAGCCCCGCTGCCCAAAATGCCGGGCGGGATTTTGCGGAAAAACCGCTGGAAATAGCCCTGGTTAAAGATTTCACTGGGCAAGACATTTTCTGTCTGTTTGATCTGTTGTGGGCCTTCTAATGCGCGTCCAACAGGCCCAAAATCCGCGTCAAACGGAAGCTCCGCAAGCAAATCAAAATAGTCCCGGTGCATGAATTGCAGCAGACGCAAACTGGCAGGGGAAAAGGCAAAACTACTGCCGTTTTCATCTGCAGATGCCAGATTTTCAGCATGGTAACTGGCGGAACGCGCCCCTCGGCTACCAGACAGCGTTCGACGAGCACCGCTACGGGGGAAACTACGGGGATTTGGCGGCTGCAGATCTAGAAAATCGGCAAGATCTACCCCGCAATTTGGACAACAAGGGGTCTGTGCTGAGGTGTCATTCCGGCGTCTTTCACGTGGCTGCAAAAAGCCCGCTGAAGCTAGCGGCGGGTAACTCACATCCCCTAAATCTCCACCCGTGTTTTCATAAAGTTCCACACTATTATTGTGGTTATTATGCACCACCAATATCTGGCTATGAGGATCATGGTATACGATGCGACCGGAATCCAGGGTACGATAAGGCACGATCGACATGACAATTTTTTTGTTTCTTTCTTCTTTTCTTTAGATAATTGTGTGATTTCAGAAAATTGGGAATAAGAAGAAAATCTCGATTTTTGTGGGTGTGTGTTTTCGTGTTGTGCTATTCTAAAAAAATCGAGCATGGAAGAAAATGAAGCACTTAGTTATCTGAAATCAAAGCTTGATGCGCGTGGTGGAAAGCTGGGGAAATCCGCAACGTGCCATTTTGCATTTCTACATGGTGCAGGAAATATTGAATTATAATTATGAATATTTGGATTTTCCATTCATATATACGAATCCGATCATATTGTCAAGGAATAAGCAGAAAAGTGTTTATATTCTGGATTTGTGATTGTGAATAAAAACGCTCTCACCTTTTGTTCTTCATTATTCTATTTTTTTTTTTTTCCCGGGAATTCACTCTTTTCTTGCTCGGCGCATGCGAAGTATGAATTCCATCATTGCTGTTTCCAAATCATACCGCTCTTTTTCTGCCAACCTTGCCAAATCTTCCTCTGGAATTTGGCGGAATATTTCGTGTAGTTCAATTAGCTTGGAATTGCCAGGATGCTGCAAAGATTCAACAATAACTGGCTGTTCGTCAACAGTTTCAAGAGTTGCAGAACTCACCTTTTTATCTTTTCCATCTAGAAGTTCGTCACTGGTATTATTGGCTGTAGACTGACCCTGGAATAAAGCCTGCGGCATGCTGATTTCTTCACTGGCCCGGCGTTTTTCCTCAGAGCTCGATGTCACTTCAACGCCTCTATTAGGGTCCTCACTAGGTTCCCTTTCCCCACTGCTTTCGTCCGAATCACTGACTTGCTTGACATCTCCGGTAGCATGCTCAAAATGTGGCGGAGAGTTTTCAGTATACGAATCTCTATTACCAAGATGAAACCTCTTAGTTTCGAACAAATCTTTTCCTGCGTGTTTACGCTTTCTTCCTTTATTGCGAGCGGATATCGAAGTGTCCTCGGAATATGAACTGACCGATTCGGTACTTTCTGGCGATTGCACTTGCTTATGGTTGAGTCTGTCTTCAACGTGCTCCTGTCGGTCATCAGAAGAGATTTCAATGTAAAGCGAGTCTTTGCTTTTACCGTTGTTATTATTCACTTGAGTGTCATTTTGCGAACTCGAATCAGTATCAACTTCCATAGATTCTTTTGGTGGCACTGTAATTTGCGAATTCTCAAGAGAGCTTTCGGAGATTGACTCAGAAAGCTGCTGCTTGTTATCAAGTTCACTCACTTTCTCAATTGCAGTTGCAGGATCTGGTTGAGTATCTTGTTGAACCAGTTCGATCTCCGAATTACCAGCAGCAGATGCACCAAACTCAGAAGCCCATGCGGCTTTAAAGCTGGGCAATTGGTCCCATTTATCTCCCACTAACTCTTTCACGTTAAGTCCCGAATGGCATGCACAAACAAGTAAATCGTCCAACATGGAGAGATCCGAGTCGAAATCTTTGATATAATTTTGCCACGCTGTTTCCAAACTGGTCCCACCCAAGTCTGCTGCCTTTATGGTTTCAACTATTTCTCTTCTCAAATGGGAAATCTCAAAGTCGAACTTATTCACTAGCAAAACCTCTACTATTGACCTGAAATCTTGGGCATTCCTTGCCTTTTCTCCAATCAAAGATACAGTGGCTTGTTTCAAGTGATCATAAGGCGCACCATGCATCAAAACCACAAAGAAATTGAACACATTGATGTTCCATTTGACTAATCCCAACTCCCCTATCATCGCTTCAAATTCCTCCGTTTTCAAGAGCACAATCTGCTGAATGATTTTCTTCGCAATGGAATTAAAGTCATGCGATATGACCTGGAACATTTGTCCAATCAACACCATCTCATGGGGCAAGAACCGGGTTGATTTTTTGGAGTTAAGACTTTCAGCAATGAAATCAGTGACGTCGGTACGTTGAATGTCACGGTTTACTCGATCCAAAATCAGAAGAAACTTGAGGTTTTTCTTCTCGCCAATGGCACTATACCACAAACCAATTATTGACTGGGCTTGGTCTGTAGCCAACAGGCGTAAACTGTACCACAATATAGGCTCCACCACCGACTTTGTATCTTCGGTCATTGACACGAGATTCACAGCACCAAAAGTATCATTAAGGCTCAATATCACCCGGTTCAACTGGTTATACGAAACCTTCGACTCGTTTAGCAAAGCATCAAGACAAAGCGGCAAGTTATCAATAAGATCGAAAGTAGTGTCGGAAATTTGCACCTCTTTTTTCGTCACATACTTAATAGAGTCTAAAAAGCAGAGAAGGCCCTCCGCTTTGGTCTCAAAATTTAATTGCTTCAG
>JAJMCO010000185.1:0-28249 GCA_030573015.1 Metschnikowia peoriensis | reverse complement strand
TCAGGTTCAGGTTCAGGTTCAGGTTCAGGTTCAGGTTCCGGAACTCAAAGTTCCTCTGCCATTGCCTCTCTGGCTTCTTCGGTATTGACATTTGAGGGTGGTTCCCCACATAAGTCTGTCATGCTGCTCTCTTTGTTATTGCCTCTCTTCGGTTTGCTTGTTTGAATTTCCCCAAATTAGCAATACTTTTTCGTTTTCCTTGCTCATGGAGTTTTAGGAATGATACTTTTTTCGCTTTTCGTGATTACCCAGCTCATTAATAAATGTTTCAACGTTTTATTTGATGTTATGGATGCAATCAATCAATCATGGTTTATAGGTTTTTAGCCCGTCACAGACTGGGGATTTTAATATAAATCATTTTTCATAACTGACAAGACAGGTTTGTAGACAAAATCAAGAAATGGACTTTTTTTTTCCGTTTGAGATTCCCAAATGGATTTGTGTGAAGATAAAACAAATGATGAATTGCCGACCAGATTGAGAAAGAAAGGTGATAAACAGTTGCGCCAATTGTGCAGCCATGAGTTGGATGAGCAAAAACGCAAAAAGAAATTAATAAGAAAAAAGAAAATTGAACAGGTGCGGATAAACATCATATATTGGAGTGAAATCCTTGAAACTTTTCATTTTTCATTATTCATCTCCTTGTGGTTTTTCTAAGTGTTTTTTTTTTGTCTTTTATTGTTTTCGGCGAAAGTTCGCTCGGCAGTTCATCATTTCTCGTGACTGGTTGTGTGCGACTTATATTATGGCTGTAAGCGCGAAAGCCTGAAACATTTCAGCCTCAAATGTCCACCTTTTTGGTTGATAACAAAATTTCCGTTGTAAGACCAGAAGTTCAAGAAAGGATGCTTAATAATCTTCTCCTGTTTTTAAAAATACCTCGGATTTGAGATGAACTGCTTATCAAATTATCAATGATCTGAAAAACACAACATTTCTAAGTTTTGGATTCTTTTTTTCTTTTGTCTCACCTTCTCCGAAATTAATGATACCTTGTGAATATATCTTATAAATAATCAATCAGGTTTTAGTATAATGTCGTAAACACGGGGCTGCCCTCTCTTATCAGTCAGACCCTTGTTCTCACTGAATCTACTTTGCAGGAGAATGTATTTATATCTCCGTGTCGCCGCAATACAATATCACGTGACACTTATTTAATCGAAATGATTTTCGGTCAATGCGGAAATCATCACACCCCTGAATCAGGTGATTCGTAATCATCATGATTCCTTTCTTGATAGACGCAACTGCCACGCCAGTCGAGAAACAACTTTGATTGTGCGTATCTGATAATCGCGATCAAAGCTTAACACCGGCAAAGGTCTACGGAAAGGAATGTTCGTAAGAGGTTTCGTAAACGCATCCGCGAATTTTCCTATGTCCCAATAAACTCGACTCCTATTTCATTCTTCTTAACTTTCTCCCAGACATGTGTCTCTCATATCCACTTGTATATTGTTACTTGAGTAATTCTCTGTCCCATTCACGCTAAGCACCACCCCTTTATTGTCTTCCAAGACTTTGGGGGTTTGTGCTGTTTTAATGCCGAGCTCTTTTAATAATCCCATAATCCATACCGTTTCAATAACTGTATGACTCAATGCGACGAACTTAGCCGCACGCGTACTGGTGGTAACTAGTCTTTGTTTCTTAGATTTTCAGAAGATTGGCTTCCCGTTAATGTATATGATGAATCCTATTCTTGACTTTCTTCCTTCCTTATTTGCGAACGCAGCATCACTGAAAGCACACAGCTTCATCAGATTATCTGGGTAATCAGTCTCTCGGATGATTGACCCTGGAAAATAATGATCTCTGAGGTAAATGAGGATTCTTCTTAGTTGTCTCAAGTCCCCGTACGTGCTTCTTTGGTCAATGAGCTGAATTTGCTTACTGCTTGTGCTAGATCTGGTCTGGTAATATTCGCTAACCTGTTTAATGAACCAAGTAGCTCCTGGGTTACTCCTTGAGTTCCTTATACTTTAATAGCACTGGACCATCTCTCCTTGGTACGTTTTGTTTTTCGCGCAACAAATACACCCCATTTTTGATCAAGAGGTCTCGAATATATGTGTCTTGGTATAATCGATACCCGTCTTCAGCTTTCTCAAATTCAACACCGCAGAGCTCTGATACATTCCTTAAGTTTTTGATCTTTACTTTCGCGACAACATTCATCTATGATTTGAATCTGTCATAATCCTCCGTACTACGGATGCCCACAAGCAAATCATCAACATATAGTGTCACTATCATCATGAGCACTGAATCTTCCATTTTCGTGAATAGTCCATGCTCAGTTCTCGTCGCACCGAAACCAAAGTTTGCAAGTTTTTCAGTGAATGTCTCATCTCTTTACATGCCTTACTTGCATTCTTAAGGCAGTATAGCTCTTTAATCCATTTCCACACCTTTCGTTTATCCACCCCTGGAACGCCTTTTGGCGGTCTCAGGTAAACTGGCATCGCCAGTAGCAGATGAAGGTAGGCCATGTTCACATCCATTTGTCTGATGTCATTTCGAAAAATTGTTGTAGCCATCATGAATATCCTTACACTCTCCGGCATAATGACTGGTGAATATATATCTTCGCTTCCAATCTCCTGTTTGAAGCCTTGAGCAACACAGCGTGCTTTTAGCTTCCCATTCGACTTTTTATCCGATTCGTCAACGGTGTGGACATATCTGGTCCCGAGTATTCTCTCTTTTTTTCTGGAACATCGCTTGAAACTACTTCCTCAAAAACGTTCATTGTGCGTAGTTTTTCAATCCCATCATCCTCAGCCTTCACGACGAGAAGACCGTATCTGGGATCTACCAAAAGCCACTTTCTCTCATCAGCCACTGTGTTTTATGATCCGATGTACTGAGGACTTATAATTCTTGTCTGATAATTTTGTGTATTCAGGTGATATGTCTCCTGCGCGTTGTTAGCTGTATATATGTGTAGTCTTACCATGATTCTGTTCCGTTATCCTTTGGCAAGTATGCGATCTGTGCTGGGTAGAACGAGGGCTGAATTTTTTTAATATGCAACTTTATCCTCTTCAAGAAAGTCCCTCTATTGCTTTCGATAGTTGCCCAACCGTATTTTGAAGATTCATCGGTGATATAGGCCGCGTGTCTTCCTTTACCAAGCTCGCCTGAATCCATATGTGATATGTGCATAATTTTTGTAGCAGGTGTATCAGTATGTCGCTTGTGGCTGGAAGCTGTGCCTTCGGTGATAAAGCAGACTTGTCGTTGGATGACCAAGCTCTCGATGATTATGAAAACCACTCATGTTATTCTTTTTATTTTGGAGACTCATGTAATGAATCGTAGTCTCAGTCTCCATACTGCTCTCAACCAGCTTGTCCTCATCTGAACCAACTAATGTCGCCGTAGGTTTATTCCGATCAGTGGCGTATAGATTTCCATCATCAAGGAATTCGGTGTGAGCCCCTAATCTTTCAAGGTCATTTATGCTCACAACACTAACGCAAAACGATGGCAACCAATAACTCGTGAGTGTATGTCCCCCACGGCAATGGTACCTTTGCTCATAGAGTGATATAATGTACTACCGCTATCCTTAAGTAGTAGATATTTTTTAGAACCAAATCAGAAATGTGGTTTTCATTGTCTGAGCCTGTTGCATCGGCATCGGAATCAAGAATGAATTCGCGCCGAATGACATCGATTTCCACATCGTCAACTAAGGTGCAAACTACGTTCTTGAGTGTGATAGTCTCTGATTATGTGAATGGCTCATCTTGTTGGCGTGGGGTCGTTCTTACATATGAATCAATATGACATTTTATTGAATTTACTGTCACTATTTTCATATGTAAGCCCTTTCTCCGTCATCCAGTCTTTGATAATGCTTTATTAGCAGCTTTAGCTGATTCTGCCATAAAACGAAAACGTTTCCGGCCAGTTTGTTTCTCGTAGTCCACAACTGTCCATGCTGCGAGATTGTCACGTGGATCCTTTTTCAAGTTTGTACAGTTCAGCAAAGTGTGATGGCCAATGCAGTTTGGACACACATCGGGATTGTTAGACAATGCAGTCATGAACAATTTGTGTTGTCTCTCCAAGTTACGATGAACTTGACGTAAATGGACATTCTCTAATTCAGCCGCCTTGTTACGGGTGATGCGGTTGATACTTCCCGTTACTTCATCTGGCGAAGGATTGAATTCATCTGCACAATTGCCACGCTTGAGAATTTCCAGTCTGCGTAACTTTAAATCATCGCGTAATTTCATGTTCCGACTTTGTTTGTCGATGTTCATCGTAACACACATTTCGTCGTTAAACTTGTTCGCGAAATCTCGTGCGCTTAAGCTAGCCAAATCAAGTTTTTTGATCCACTGATGAAGTTTCTTTGTTCCGTTTACTGGGAATCCTTGTACAATTGTCCATAAAAGTTGTTCGACTGGAAAGTCCATGTCATGGTTAGCGTAGGTAGCTTTAAAGCTGTCAATCTGTTGGATGATGAGGGTTAAACCTTCGTTTCCAGTTCCCTTCCAAGTGTACAAAAGGTCCAAAATAATTTGAAAATCATCGTTAATTCTCGTCCATGTCATTACTCACCGTTATTATGATATCGTAACGTATATACATGGGGCTGTCCTCTCCTACCAGTCAGACCCTTGTTCTCTCTAAATCAACTTTACAGGATAATGTACTTTTATCTCCCTGTCGCTGCGATTCAATATCACGTGATACGTATGCAATCGATAGGATTTTTGGTCAATGCAGAAATCATTATAATTACCTGGATTAACTAAGTACAAAATTCCAATATTAAATAACTCAGAAAAAAGAGAATATTTATGCTCCCGTAAAAATCATAGACTAAAAGGAAAAGTTTCCAGTCGTTGTGGATTTAATGTTGGGGTCGATATTTCTCCCCTACTAGTAATGCACCTCTCTTGGGCGCTTGGTCAAACTACTGCGTTCGTTCGGACTAACTATGACTGAAATTAAAAATAACTTATTTGACCGCAGACCACATTTTTTACCTGAATTCTCAACGCAGGGTAAAAGCTGATGAAAGATTTAGAGCTTCAAATTTAGTTGTTTCAGTTGAGGCATCTGAGGTGGACATGCGATCTTTTATAGGTTTTCTAAAGTTTTGATTTATCAGTAAAGAGTAGGTAAGACATTCAAAGCTGATGCCCTATAATAAGATGAATCTTGGTAAACTTATAGAATCGATTGTTTGGAACTGTTGTCTACGTTTACTTGATCGAAGTAAAAGAATTTGTTTCTATCTAGAGCTGGCCTCTTACAAGCAAAAACCCCATTTATTTTTATCCTTGCACGTGACGGGCTCCGAACTAATCGAGCACCACGACCTGCACTCAAGAGCGCGATCGTAAATAAACAAACAAACAAGTACATACCCCACTATGTGCAGTTTCGTGTTGTTTCAAAAGAGATGGGGAAAAGCCCGCCGGCCAGCGTGTATCAGCGTTTAAATAAACGAAAAAGAATTCTAAACTTAAGCAACATAAAAGAAAATCAAATCTGTTTTAGGTAATAAGATCATCAAATTCGGCTCATTCAAATACCCCCGATTAATCGCCTCAAACGCCAGCACGCTTTTGCCCTGAACAAAGGGAAAAAAAAAACAGGAAGCATTACTGCAAACACCCGTACACCATAAAAAAATCAAAACAGAATCTCAGTTTGCGTACACTCTGTTTTGTTTTCTCGCACCCAAACCTATTTTCCTCATTCTCGCTAGGCTTTCTTGAGCGTGTATCAGAACGTGAAAAGCACAACAAGAATTTTTTCTGTTTTGCTTTTTCTCTACGCCATTTTTTAACTGGCGCTTTTGTCATTAATTGTTTATCTTTTTTGTTTCTACGTTACCAGAATTTCCTGGCATCTGCTTGACACAGAATCCGTTATTTTCAATTTCAAAAAAAAGAAACATTTCTGTCTATATAACACCCGTGTTATCCTTGAACTTACTAGGCGAAGATCCTTCTGCCTCCACAAAATCTCAAGACTAAGAGAAAAACGAAGATCCATTCAGATCAAAAACATTTGTTTAAAGAAATAAAAACAAAACAAAAAGAAAAAACCGGCTCCCGTTATCCCACCCTTTGTCAGTCGCTCGTTCATCGCACCCGGTTTTGCCTTTTTTTTATTTTCTTAGTTTTATCATTTCCCTTGTTTTCTTTTGCCCCCTAATTCAAGGAAAGAAAACCACAAATACATACACATTAGCCGCCGTCATCCCTCACCACAATGTCGCATGATCACGCCCGCTCGTTATCGGACATTCCTAGCCGCCGAACCTCGACACAGCTGCTGAGACGTGCACTCTCGTCGATTTCGACAAATCTTGGCACAACACGCGTGACCAAGCCGGAGGAAAATAAGCGCCGGCGCCACGAGAATCGCGAGCCCGGCCAGGAGAATGATCCGCTGAAACTTTTGAGCTCGTCAGTGCTGAAACACTCGCTTTCTGATGGGCTTCTAATACGCCAACATTTCGACGTGATTTCTCTGAGTGTACGCGACGTGACGGATTCTGAAGACGAGAACGCTACCCCGCATCTGCTTTATTCAGACGCCATCAATGACCGGCGCCCTGTGATCCAAACACCGCCCGTACACCATCCTGAAACTGCCCATTCAGGGCACTACAATGGTCTGGATTCCAGGTACATAGACGAGAGCCACCGTGGAACAACACAGCATAAGGAGGAAGTACAAGATGAGGTTGAAGTAGAAGAAGAGGAGGAGGAGGAAGACGACGACGACGACGACGACGATGAAGTTGACGAAGAGGCGCTTAGACTTGCGGCACTGCAACTTCCACAAGAACCAAAATGGAGCAGACAGATTTTCGACGAGTTGAAGCATGTGATGCACAAGTACTCGGACACTGCAATGGACGAAAATGATGAAGACACTTATGACGTGACGATGGTGGCAGAGTACGCGCCGGAAATCTTCAATTACTTGCACGAACTCGAGCACAAATTATCACCAGACCCAAACTATATGGATGACCAGGAAGAATTGAAATGGGAAATGCGGTCTGTCCTTGTGGACTGGGTCGTACAAGTACACCAGCGGTTTAACTTGCTCCCAGAAACATTGTATTTGGCAATCAACTATATTGACCGGTTTCTTAGTCGGCGCAAAGTATCGTTATCGCGCTTCCAGTTGGTGGGTGCCGTGGCGCTATTCATTGCCGCCAAGTACGAGGAAATCAACTGCCCTACAGTGCAAGAAGTGGCATACATGGCCGATAACGCATACACCGTGGAAGAATTTTTGAAGGCCGAGCTGTTTATGATTGACGTGTTGGAGTTTGATATGGGCTGGCCAGGCCCCATGTCCTTCCTTAGACGTACTTCTAAAGCGGACGATTATGACTACGAAACGCGTACATTGGCAAAATACTTCTTGGAAATCACCATTATGGACCACCGGTTTGTGGCCTCGCAGCCATCGTGGCTTGCAGCTGGCGCACACTACCTTCTGCGAAAGATGCTTAATAAGGGCGCATGGACCGAGCTTCACGTATTCTACTCGGGCTATACCGAGGAGCAACTAAAGCCATTGGCACGTATCTTTATGGAAATTTGTTCCAACGCAGAAACCAGTCACAAGGCTATCTACGAGAAGTACCAGGAGCGCAAGTACAGACGCTCGTCGCTTTTCGTCCAGGAGTTCCTCCGAACCATGCGCCAGGCACCAGCAGAGTAAAGGATTTTTGAGTATAAAGAAGCAGACTTTCCCGGCCACCTCTTCTCTTTTGGCGCGAAGGAACAAGGTGCTAAATTTGATATCCTCCGGACCCTTAATATTATCATATACATTAGCACACCAGTCGGATTGGATTGTTGCAGGAGCAAAAGGACTCCTGTCGCGCAAGGCTGGTATTTTCCCACAAGCATAAACTACATTTACAAAGATTAAAAAAAAAAAAGAGAGAGAAAAAAAATAATCCAAAAGTTTACGTAAGTAGATGTTGATGACTATTATCACTAAAATGATGGGCCTGATTCCCACGTGATGATTTAGCCAGAGCACGTGACGCGCGGGCACTAAGAGCGGAACGTGAGGGAAAGGAGGAGCAGGAGGAGGAGGAGAAAAAGCTGTGGCCTCCCTCCATCGCACCCTCAATTAACAGTTTCATTTTTAAATTTTCAAACAAAACAAAACAACACAACAAAACAAAAAATGTCCAGATTCGTTTCTCGTGCTGTTCTCTCGAATATCTGCAGAGCCGCTGTGCCGCAATTGGCCAGAAGAGCCGTTTTGGTTTCGCCTGCAAGAACATTCGCCACTTCGCTTAGAAATGGCCAGAATATTACGGCCCAACTTTCGGAAATCGTTAAGTCCGAGTACAAAGTTGCCAAAGCCGTCGACAATGAGTTGGAGCCAGAACAAGAGGAATTCTTGGCTTCCAGCGGCTTTTCTGTGGTGGAAACGGAGTTAAACTCGAACGTCGAGTTACACAAAACTTTGCCCTCAGGCGAAGAAATCAGAGTGTTTTTCGATATTGATGAGGTTTCCGACATCGAGGTTGCCGCCCCTGAATTTGGCGCTGAGGAAGGCGTCGAAGAGAAGGAGCAATTTGACGAGGAACTCGACCAATATGAAAGCACTTTTGCCAATATCAAGGTGTTTGTTTCTAAGCCCGAGTCTAACGATGGCCTTTTCTTTAACTTGTTGTTGCAGAATTCCGAGGAGGAGTTGTTCATTGACTACTTTAACTACAAGGCCGATGCCGCCAAGTTCTTGGACCAGGTCAAGACAAAGGGCACGTTCTTAGCTGCTGCGGAATACCAGGGTCCTCAATTCTCCAACTTGGATGAATCGTTGCAAATCGCTTTGGAGAACTATTTGGAGGAGAAGGGAATCAACGAGGAGTTGGCCGATTTCATTTTCGCCTACTCTGAGGTCAAGGAGGAAAACTCCTACAGATCCTTGTTGAAGAACGTCTCCAAGTTCTTGGCTAACTAAACATTTCTTGTTTAATGTATTTGTTAGGAAGCGATTATAGCTAGAACGGGGAAGCCCGTTGCTTTCTCTCTTCTTCTTTTTTGTAGTTTTGTTTATAAATCTAAGCACTACATTTGAGAAGAAAAGCAGAATTTCTCAGTTCCCGTCTACTCCTTTCTCTTTTTATTGCCGATTTTATGAGGAGAATGGTGTTGACTTTATTCTAGTTTGTCGCCCCTAACTCTTGTCCATAGTTAATTTTCTTTGTATATACCAAAAAATAACAAATCAAAAATAAAATCAAAAATAATAATAAAAAATAATAAAAAAAGGTGTTTTCTGTTTTGAACTGGTAATGACTGGAAAGTGGTGGATCATTTGGAAGGCTATGAATACTGAAGCATCCTTTTCATGAGGAAATTACTTGAAAACGGCCAAAGAACTCTTTGAAGATTTAGATCACAAGGACTTATTTTCGATATAAAAACGTATGGTCAGAAATTTTGCACACATATATTGTTTTCTATGCCCTATAGTTAGCATAGAACCCTTGCTATAGAAGAAGGTGTGAAGTGTTCGAGTAAAGTCGGTATTTTCAATATTTTTCAGAAAGGGCCAATTTCAGAAGTACTTTTCTTGCCAAGTTTCTGTTAATAAGCCCTCAGTAATATGTCCCAAACAGTTTTTCCGTTTTTGTTTTCTATCTTTTCTCCTTTTCTTCCTCCTTCTGCTTAATGTAGGATTATCCACGATCAATCCACCAGAGTGATACAATAAATCACTAATTCTTCTAGACTCCATATTAAACCGTATCCGTATATAAACACTACTGAAAAAGAATAGAAGAGTCAAACAAAAAAGAAAAATAATAGATCCCCGTAAATATATTAATGCAAGATAATAAAGTACCTAAAACTCATTGAATGGATCCTCGCTCTCTTCAAGCTGGAATTTACCCAGGCCGGCCATTCTAACAGCAGCCACTTCTCTCGAGGCCGCTTGTTTCTTCACCTTCTGTGTCATCTTTTCGATTTCTGCCTCGGCATCACCCGACTCCTTCTCGGCATATTGCATCACCAAGCGTCTGCCCAACAAATGCACACCTCTCAATTGGTTCATGGCACTTTCGGCTTCCTTCAACAAAGTATACTCGACAAACGCAAAACCTCTGGCGGATTTGTCGTATTTTTTGGGCACTCTGACCGACTTGATCTGGCCATAAGCCCCAAAAAGCTCCAACACATCTTTTCTCGAAGCTTCGAACGGAAGATTCTTAATGATAATCTTGTTGGTTTTGTCCGACTTATTGGTCTTGTTATTATTGTTGCTGCTTTCTGTACTGGCACCCGATTTTCTGTGCGATAATTTCAATTGCACACGGTGGCCATCCAACACCGAATTGTCCAATGCACGGATTGCGGCCTCGGCGTTTTCCTTAGTCTTAAACTCGGCAAATCCAAAACCCATGCTCAAAACTCCACCAGCATTCTTAGGGTCCGGTTTGGTCTTTACTAAAGCCACAACAAACCCGGGCAATTTCTCGAAAAACAGAGACAATTGAGGCGTTGTAGTGGCAAAGCTCAAGTTTTTGACAAAGATCGAAACAGTAGGACCCTTCTCAATAATCTCATCCTCACTTTCAACTGAATCGTCACCCAACACGTCAGTGGCCGTGATCTTAGCATCCACTGCATTACCATCTTCATCACCAGCATTCTTTTCAACATTGACCAGTTCAGCAGCAGTAGGTTCACGAGTAAACAAGTCTTTGGGTCCCTTTTCCAAGTAAAGAATGCTTTTCTTAAACATCCGGTACGCCAACTTAGTGAACGCTGCACGACCACTGGGGGCATCTCTGAATTCAACAATGGCAATTGTGCCCGAAGGTGGCATCACCACACGTTTGATCTGGCCATATTCAGCGAAAAGCTCGCCGATTTCTTCGCTTGAAGTTCCAAAAGGGAAGTTTTTCACGAGAATCACCCGGTCGTCTCTTTCCTTTTGATCAAAGGTGGTAAGATCCACGCCTCTATCCTCGAAAAATTTACGGACATCGCCAATCACGTGGGCCTCGGCAAGGGCCTGTTTCACTGCCGAACTGGAGTTTTGAGGGTCGATCAATTGAGCCTTACTGATGCCCAATTTCAGCGCCACAGAGTCGAGAACAGCATCGTTATTCATATAAAGCGAGTTCCAGTTGAACTGTGACTTGGTGGCCTGGGCCTTCTTTTTGAGTTCCCGCTGTTTTTTCAAAGGTAGGTTTTTCAATGCAAACTCATCAAGCTTATGATCTTTTTTAGCATCACCAGCCAAAATGTGCAAGAGACGACCTTGAAAAATCTGTTTGTCCATGGCACGATAAGCACTGACTGCATCCTCGGGGTTTTCAAACTGCACATACACAAAACCCTTGGATTTACCGGTTCTGGTATCGATGGCCACGTGCACCTCCAGTAGAGGACCATATAACTCGAAAAGCTCGCGGAATTCGGCCTCTGTGGAATCATACAAAATGTTTCTGATAAAGAGACGGCCAGTTTCTCTGAGTTTGGTTTCGGTGGCTTCTTCAGGAGAAACCTCGATCCGGGGTTCCGATCTAGTAGTTCTGGCTTTTGGCTTCTCAGTCTCAGTTTCAGCCTCAGTCTTCTGAGTAGGTTCCTCGCCTGATGCAGGTTTGCTGGTCTCCGCTGACTTTTCGGCAGTTTCAGCATCATTCTCCTTCATCCGGATTCTTCTCAGCTTAAGCCAGTCGAGATCAGACACTGCTTCGTCACGTGCAAGATCAGAGTCGGCAGAAACATCCTGGGTTTGAGTTTGGTCTTCCTCAGACGTTTTCGAAGCGGAAAACGGAATCATCATTTCCTCTTCCTCATCGTCATCGTCTTCTTTTTTGGATTGGAAATCGTCGTATTCATCGTCACTTGCAGCTTCTTTAGCCTGGGCCACATTAAATTTAGCATCAAGCGAAGAAGAGGCATTGCTTGTAAGCCCGTCTTTTTGTGCAAGCGCCTCTTCTAGAGCCTTTGCTGAAGGTGCACCTTTACCGTCGGCCAAAGAATCGTTTTTCCACGATTGCACTTGCAGAGAAGGCTTCAAAGTTTCAATAAACTCCAGCAATTTTGGGTTTGCGGCGATTTCCTCATCCAATTTCGACTTGCGCTCGAGTTTTTGACGCTTATATTGCTCCTGCTCCTCCTTCTGGCGCAAGAGCCGTTCCTCTTGCTCAGCCCATCGATTTTCCATCATTTTCCGCTTTTCACGCATTGCCTTAGGCACAGTTGGGTCGGAAAAGGTTTTGGCCACACTCACTTCGATTTTGGCTGTATCAATAAATGTGCGGTCGAAATATCTGACGGCCTTTTCGGCATCTTGGGCCGATTTATATCCAATAAATGCAAATTGTCTCGACTCACCATTCCGTTTTTTCATAAGTTTAACGTCGGAAACATTGCCCTCTTTACTGAAATGGTCCTTGAGCCGGTCCTCCGTGAGATATTTGGGAAGACCCTTCACTATAAGTCTCGACATTTTGAGGCAGTGTGAGAAATAATTTTAGAATCTAGTTAGAAAAATTGTGAAAAATTAGTGTAAAGAATTTTCGGAAATGTATGAAAAATGAAAACTCGTGAAGGTTTTAAATCTTTAGATAATGAAAGATGTGCGAGATGAGGTTGGAAAAGTTCCCATTTCTGAGAGTGCACATAGTCTCCCGAGACCCGATGCGCACTTAGTTACTGTAATTTGTAGTGAGGACCTCCAGCAACTATTTTGCACCCAAAAAAGAACAAAAAAAAAAAGAAAAGAAAAAATCATCACTTCAATATTAAAAACAAAAACATGGAATTGGTTTATCATTTAGGACTCTGGCTTGAAAAAGACCCCACTTTCCGAGTACTTGGCTATCAGGCGTGGGCAGTGCTGGTGTGTATATTTCTTTTGCACTTGGTTGGAATGTACCATATTATTTCTGTAATTGGAATGGCAACTGTATACATTTCACCCCGATGGACAGAGAAATTGAAAAGCACGTTTGCACGATATTTCTGGAGAATCGCAGGCGTTTTTTTGGCACTCAACAATGTCCGTATTTCGATAACTGGTGACAAGATTGCGGCCCAGTCCGCACTTATAGTGTGCAACCATCAGTCACTAGCAGATTACTTTATTATGGCACAATTGGCACGCAAATGCCCGGGGAACATCACGCCGGAAATCAATTTTTTCACATGGTATTCGGTGTGGCGGCTCCCCAACGTGAAAACATGGCTTAATATGATGCTCTGCGATGAAAACTGGGAGTTGTCTAAACTGCTATGTGGGCCTGCTTTTCGTAGGGTTTTAGCCTCTTCGGCTCCGCAATGGATCGTGCTTTTTCCAGAAGTGAACATCTGGACACCAGCAGCCGCTTATCTGCAACGAATACAGGCAAAAAAATACTATCTTCCGTACTATGACCACACGTTATACCCACGATACCCGGGACTTTCTAATGCTGTGTGCACTTTAGCAGCAGCGAAAAAAAACGTCAAGTTTGCCCAAGCATACAACGTGACAATCTTGTACCACGGCAAAAGACCACCCAATTTAATGCAATTATTTGGGAGTTCCAAAAACATTACTGTGACAATCCACGTGAAAGCATTGCCGTTAAACTCAATTCCTCAAAAGAGAGCCAAATTGGAAAAATGGTTGGAACGCACTTGGTCGGAAAAGGATAAACAACTTGCCACAATGAAACATGGATTGATTGACGATTCGGAAAATCAGAAAAGGAACGAACCGCTTTTGATCTGGGATGTTCCAATATCTAAGCTTTCTCAAATTATTCGCCCTGCATCACGTGGATAGGCAAGCTTTTAATGATTGAGTGTTGTTTTTCGTCGCGCTCAATCCGGTAAAAATTATCAACAAACCGTCCGCCATTAATATGATTCAAAAACTTTTCATCGTGTGTGATCACAATAAGCTGGAAGTTTTTCTGGCTTTTCCGAAACTCAATGATATTACTCAAGGCATTTGCAAGAGATTCGGCATTCTCTACATCCAAGTTTGTGGTGGGCTCATCCAATGCAATCATTCCACAATTAGACCCAAAACATTCGGCAAGTGCCAACCGAATCAAAATACTCGTAAGCACTTTTTGTCCTGCCGAGCACCGCCCCCGCATATCAAGCTCGGAATTCTTCTTGTACATCACCACTCTGTAGTTGTAAGACCTGCCTTTTGTTTGGTTCGTGACATCACATTTGATCTCAATGCCATCAATATCCGTTCCTCGGTAGGTTTGCGTCCAAAGTTCTCGTAATATACGGTTGATCTCATCCATTTTCATGCTATGGTATTTCATGATAGCGTTATCCAAAGCCTGCGAATAAGTCTGGAGATCGGTCGACACCAAAAGATTTGTTTGCAACTTGATCCATTCATCATGGTAAAGCTTATCGACATCCAGAAAATCTGTTTCAAGCTCACTCTGAAGGGTTTGGATCTGATCTTTAATCTGCTTCACCTCTCCCACTTTCCCATAATGCTGTTCATTCAAACCTGTAATCTGATCGCGAAGCTGTTTCGATTTCACCTGGTACTGTTCCTTTTCACGTTCGGCATTTTCAATATCCATAAGCGCAAGTGCTTCCTGTTGTTGCAGCATTTGATGCTCCAAGTCTCTGAGCTCCAAATTATCTCTGATATTTCTTTCAGTATTCGCAGCGTCATTTATGAAATTCTGGAGCTTTTTCGATTCCTCTTCTTTGCCTCTTTTAGATAACAGCAACAGCTCGATTTTCTGTTTGGTTTCGAAGAGATTTGCTTCGTTCTGAGAAACAAGTACAGAATCATGTTGCTCATAATTCCTCACTTGTTCGTAAAGCACCCTAAACTTTTCCAATTCGGCATTTGCTGTATGGAGCTTTTCCTGGTGTGTTTGCTCAATTTCAGTACATTCTTTCTCCACCGAGTCTAGCCTCGATTTTTCTTCCGTTAACTCCATTTCCAAATCATCAATTGTAAGTTCGACTTCACTGCTTTTAGTCTTTAATTCGCGTTCTTGTGTTTCCAAGTCTTTTATTTGATGCTTGATGCTAATAGACTCGCTCAAAGAAAGCTGCAATTTACTTATAAGAAGCTCTTTTTCTTTGAGTTGGTACTCGAGTCGAGACATTTCCTTTTGGCGAGCATTGGCCTCTTGCATAGCATCTGCTACATTCTGGCGCAATGTCTTGATCTCGAAATTTTTTTGTTGTTGTAATTTTTGAAGCTCGCTCATTGATATAGACAGAACCCCAAGCTCCTGAAGTTCGTCCTCTAATTCGGATATTTGGCCAGAAAGATTGCGGAGTTCTTCCGACATTCGCAGGATATCGGTGACCGGTTTAGTCATGGATTCAACGGCATCTAGTTTATCTTTACACTCACCTAACAAGCGGGCAGAGTTCTTCGATTTGGTGCTTGTTTCGGAACTTTTAGTCAACAACTCTTTAAGTTCATCCTCCAGTTTTTTGATTTCCGAGTGTAACCGGCGGTACTCTAACACATCCACATTTATTGATTTCATTTCCTCGAGATCCTTCGAGGTGCTTTCCAAATCCAGCTTCAACTTCTCTGCAGTAAACGTTTTCACGTTATTCTCAATATCACGAATAAACGTCTCAAGCTCTTTTTCGTTCATGCCTCGATTACATAAAGCACAACAGTTGCTTGTTTTCGCCAATTCCATTGCCTTGACTTTATAGCTCTTGGTGACTTCAAACGTATTCAAGTTATAGACCGCGGTTTTATAATCTTCCTCGAGTTCTTGCACAATTGTCTCATACTCAGGGATTTCTGCCTCAGTAAGAATCGCTAGAGTTTTCGTCGAATGTTGTTGCAACTTTGTTTTTAAATCGCCAATCATTTTCTCACAGGATTGTACTTGCGATTCCTGTTTGTTAACAAGACTTTGCAATTCGTTATTTTCCGCTTGCACTTTCCCATACTCTGCTGCAAGTTTCCTCCGCTCATTATCAACAAGCGACTCTGCAGTTGAAGAATCGATTTCCGTTTGGAAAATCTGGGAAAATTTGGGGTTATTAAAGGTGATGAATTTGTCAAGCACGGTTTTCTTCACGTCACTGGATTCCTTAAGTAAATCGATCTTACTGAGCAAATCCGACAGTTTATTTGCCGAATGGATTTTGCGCATCAAATCTTCCAACTCCTGTTCCAATTTGAAAATGGCAGTGTTATCATCATCAATCTTGCTCAAGCCATTTGCTGCCTCCAGTGATTCTTTGCGCCGTTCGATTTTCAGACTCAAACTTTCAAGCTGGGATTTTTCCAATTCAAGCGTTTCTTCATTCACAGAAACAGCGGCGATTTTATCTCTGGCAGCTTTGATTTTACTGGAAATCGAAGCCGCCTCTTCCTGCCAATAACTTAACCGTTGTTGTTCTTGACGGAGACTGTCGGAGATTTTCTGATACGCCGAATTTGCAGTTTCACGTTTTTTGGCATTGATTTCCACTATGCGCTCAAGATTTCTGGCGGCATCTTGTTGACGCTTAGCAAGAAGATTTTCAGAATCGGTGTGGGACAAAACTTGCGAATCTTGATTATCTCCTTCAAAAACCTCTACTTTGAGCTGATCAAGCAGGTCCAAATTGGCCAAATACTGGCTTTTCTTGGCGGAAAGCGAGCCTTCATCACGCACCAAGAGATGGTACAGTTTTTGTAAATCGGAAAGCTGTTTTTCAAGCTCCATGCTTTCCCTTTCAACTACTGCATGTTGCCGGGATTTCTCGACCTTAATATCTTCAAAATTGGCTGCCGTCAATGCCAATTGCTCATCGGAATCACGAAGAAGTTCAATCGATTGTTCGAGCCGGCGAGCAGATTTCAGCATCAGCTCAATCAAAAGACGCGTGCGTTCATATTCACTCAAAGTCTGCTGGAAGGCCTGGTTTGAATGGAAAAGTTCGTTTGCACTGCGTTCAAGGGACTCGATCCGCATGGTCAAATCGCTAATTTCCACCAGATAAGTTTCTGCCTTGCGCACCAAGTCACGCAACTTTTCTCGGATTTTCAGGGCCCTTGTTTTATCCAATTTTGCATGCTGCACACTTTGCTCAATTAGCCGGATATCGGCGGCCATATCCTTCCGTATGGTTTTCAAACTATCGAGCGCTTTAGTGAATTTCAGTGCCTCGAAAATCTCGTCAAACCGTTTCTTTAATACCCCTGCTTCACTAAGTGGCCATAAACTATCATCCTGATGGCAAAAAATCACGTATTCCAAAATGGCTTTCGATGCACCTAGGTAAAGCGGCACCCGTGTATCCAACTCGGCGTTTTTCGTGCTGATTGAAGTCTTATCTCCGCGTGAAACTACTGCTAATTGACCTTCTAATGACTTAAATGTATTGCTGCCGCCGCCTGCACTGCCCCTAGCCGCCCGTTTCCGGTTCAACTGCATATTGCGCGTCACGGTCATGGGTTTCCCGTCCACAGACACAAACCCAAGCTTGATTTCGGCATTTACCACCAGCCGATCGGCAATTGTCGGGTCATTTACAAACGCTCCGCCCTTGGAATTGGGCGGGAGGTCGCCGGTTGTGGCGTACTTCAAACTTTCGATAATGGTGGTTTTGCCACACCCATTTTGGCCGCAAATAAGTGTTAGTGGCGATCCAAATTGGATGGTTTCATGGTCTTTCGGAGAAAACGAGCGGATTCCCGAGATCAGGAGTTTATAAAGCGACGACATCGTGCTGGATTATGGATCGATTGCGGGTAAAAAATTCGGCACGTGACTTGTGTAGAGTTTCTATATTTAATTTTTTGTAAAAGAAAAAAAAACTTATTGTATATTTCTTTTTTTCCGTTTTGGCGGACAAGAATTTAATATTCAATAACGTGTTTTCTGGATTCTGCAAGACGCGGTTTTGAAAGGCTGGACCTGAAATCTTCAATGATGCGTCTGGCGTGTATAGTGGAATGGTTTTTTACGAGAATGTCTACTTTTTCTATAGCTATAGTGATTTTTTTTTTTTGATTTTTTTTCTTCTAATAACTTCATACTTTTATATACTGGTCACATTGTAAAACTATTTAAATTGCTCTCAGACTCTCCCCTTCGGCATTCTTTGTGAATATCTTGGCCGCACGCAGAATGCAACTTCTTCTGAAAAGTAGAGGGGCCTGCCCTTCGTCTCCCGATCGCAATACGGCCTGATGATAATGTCTTCTGTCTGATTCTGATTTCAAGTCAGTTCTTGTGGGGAGTCTGTATTTCTTTTTTCCTTTTTCTTTCTTTTTTTTTTTATTTTTTATTCCTCTTTTGATTGGATTCGTTTTGTGTCCGATAATTCGCCAGAGAACTAGAACTCTCCAAAATATCTCATTTCACCCTTCTCTCACAAACTCCATCAATACTTCTGTATATTAGGGTTATATTCAGCTCTTGCATCTTGCTTGAGTAAATTGGCCCCATGTACGTTTCCATTGGTAGGATTGGCCATTGCTATCGAGAGCTGCTCCGGGCTTGTATGTGTACTTCCAGCTGGCGAGGTCAACTCGTTTCCATTGTTGTCGATCTTCACGACGCGCTTGCCCTTCCCGCGACCTCGAATTCCCTTGTTCGCATTCTTGTAAAGCTTGGCAAAATATTCCAAGAGACTCTTTTCATCTTCTGGAAGTTGTGCAAGTGCATCACCGGTGATGCTTGCAAACGTATGTGTCAACTTAGTCAATGTAGGGAGGTGAAACTTATTCTGATGTGATTTGAGATTGCCAAGCTGTGTAAACGACTTGTCACAGTTGTCCAACTTGCATTCAAAGGGCTTCTCCTTGTTGTGTGTCAACATATGTGCGGCAAGATTTCCTTTCCTACTGAAATTGCGGTTACAGATATCACAAACAAATGGCTTTTCTCCTGTGTGGAGGCGCATGTGTGTCCTCAAGTTTCCACCCTGCGTGAATCTTTTGCCACAAAATGAACATTCAAACGGCTTAAGGCCAATGTGTGACCGAACGTGTACGTCCAAATGCGTGCTTTGATGAAACTGCTTAAAACAATAGGGGCATTCCTGTGCTTTACCTCGTTTTTTGCGCTTTTTACTGGGTTCTCCGGTATCATCATCAGCTGGCTTTGGCGGCTTTTCAATACCACCAACTAAATCAACTGTCAGTGGAAGAACTGCATTTTTGTCGTGATCCATATTTGGTGAAGCAAGAATACTTCCATCCGTCGTCTGTTTGATCTCAGTGGTGTTTCCCTTTTCTCTAGCTTGTATAACAAGCATGAGTTGGTCGACTTTGGTGGCTCCAAGAAGCGGACGTCCATCTTCAGCACGAGCGTACTGTTGAGCCTGGACAAGTTGCTTCCCATTGGCATCCACTTTCTGTCCCAGGGATGCCTTTGGGTAATATCTTGGTTGATCGACAGCCTCAGGAGATACAAATTGAGGACCTTTAAACATAGAGGGATAGTTGATTTCGCCACTTTGTCCCTCATTCGCGTACGGGCCCTGGAAATTTTGACTCGCGTATTGCTGTTGAGGTGGTGGAGCACTCGGAGGTGCTGCGTACTGCGAAAAACTTGATCTCATTTGAGGTGCCAGAAATTGTTGTGGCTGTTCTTGATATGAGTAACCAAAAGGGTCTTGCTGTTGCGGATTGTAATAGGCAGGTGGGTGTCTCTGAGAAGCATTCATCCGTGAAGCTTGAACGTGCAGAGAATTCCCACGTGGCGGAATACCGCTCGCTTGATCATACATCTGAGATGGATTTCTTGCAGGAGACGTTTTAGGCGAGTGAGGCTCATCGCGCAACTTCGAGTGCTTTGATGACATAGATGAAGTTGGAGAAACGTGATTCGTGTCAGACACACTTGAAGCGTGTGCCTTTGAACCGTAGGAAGCCTTTCTTTGTTGATCAAAGATATCTTCGCGCAAGGAAGTCCCCATCAGCTGGGGAGGCTCTGAAGGGCGCAGGCCTTGATCGTTGATGAACTTCATAATTGAGTCGCGGCGCTGTTCGTTACTCATGTTCAGGAAATCTATGCTACCATTGTGCTGCAAGTTGGCCATAAATGCGTTGATGTTATCATTGCTCATACCAGCAAATGAACCCAGAAACCCATGACCCATTTGTTCCCAAAATGTGTTGGGGTTGTCGTACACCTTGGTGTTTCGCTTAGAGTTCCCCGGAGATGTCTTTGGCATTTGGTTCCAGCCAAAAATGTTCCCAAGACTCTCCTTATTACCCATAGCATCGTATTCTTGTGCATACCCGCTGCGGTTTGAGGGTACCGGGGGCTTTTGTTGGCCTTCTGGCTTGCCCGTTTCCTTTGAGGAGGGCCCACTCACTGAGTTGCGAGAAGACCCCGGTAGCTGAATAAGTGAGCTGAATATACTTGTTGAGCGCAGCGGATTCACCGGCATCACTTGCAGCCCAGGGAAATTCAGCGGCTCGTTCTCCAGAAATTTGGACGATGGTAATGGGTGCGGTAAGCAGATCGAGTCGCCTCGCACACGGCCTGGGTAATCGACTGTGTGAGGTGGGGCAAACAGAACGGAGTCCCTGCTTGTCGGATAATAGTTGGGGTAGACCTGACGCTGGCCCGGTACTGGCGGCGGCACCGGCGGTGGTCCCACCATCAGCAGATTAGGTGCCGCGTAGTTATTGGGAAACGAAAACAGCTCGTGCCGCGGCGTGTTGAACAAAAATTGCAGCGAGGAGTTGTGTCGGCTTCCTTGCGGCGTGAATCCGTGCGGCGCAAAGTTCTGGAAATACGTTGTATCCGTCAGTCGAGAAGGGCCTGAGGTAGATGATGATGATGTTGCTCCCGTTAACGCTGGTGGTTCTTTTGCTTTCATCGTTGTGTTTCCGTTCAATCCGTTCAATCCAGCGTGGGCTGCCACCGTCGACTCGGTATACTGATCGAATTTCCGAGGCTGGTTGTTAGCCGGCAGCAGCGGCCGCACAAGTGTTTCTTCCACGGGAGGAATCTGCGTGTTGGGGACTCGCAATGTGTCTCCCATAGATAAGCGGCCGGCGGCTAACTTTTTTGTGTTGTTTTCTTGTATCGTTGTTGTGTTTTTTTGTTTCTTCTTCGTGAAGACAATTTCACGTATAAGGAAAGAACTCGGGTGTTATTTTTTTATCCTCAGTGTCTTTCCGTGTGCTTGAGCAAACAGTGTGAAATTGAACCGGCGGGTTGTCAAGAAGAGGGCGGATAATTTTGTTTAAGATAACAAAACCAGATAAATGAAAAAAATAAATGATAATGATAATGATAATGACAATGAATATGATTGGTAATCAGACAGCCGGCGGCAATTATAGGGGCAAGCGTGGTTGAGTTGGCGGCTAAATAACAAGAAGCACGTTAGCAAAAAAAAGGGTATCCGTGAATGCCGCTAAACTAAGAAGTTTAGTTTTATTTTATTTTGTTCGTTATTTAGTCGTGATGTTCGGTGCACAGCAATGTTAAGCGCCGAGAATTAACGAAGCAAAAAAAAAAAAAAAAAAAAAAAAAAAAAAGTAAGGGTGCAAATTGGGAGCAATAAGCCCAGGCAAAATCTGGGGGGCGGGGCGAGATGTCAAATAGCAAAACAACCAAGAGAGAGGGGGCAGGTCTCAATAGTTATCGTTAATTGTGGTTGCTCCCTTTTTTTTATTTTTATTTTTATCTTTTTTTTTTCCTTTCGCCTTCTATTTCCGGTGTGACCGTGGCAGCCAAAGCACAATTTCGAATACGAGGAAGAAAAACTATTGGAGCTTTTATTAATAAACTTGAATATCTCACCACTTGTTGTCGGGCCTAAATTTAATGTATGTATGGGTGTGTGTCATGTGCGTAATCATTCATTAGTGACCATCTATCGGGGGAGCGGCGGGTGCTTTAACTTAGTTATCGCAAACGAGTGATCGAGCGAGCGCGCGCGCACTGTGTGCAGTGTGTGTGCTGTGTGCAGGCCCGACTGCCAGATTACTATTGTTGTTGTAATTATTGCTCTCAACGACGCACTTCCGGCCCTGGGCCCCCATTATTTCAGATATAAATTATCAATTCAAGTATATATGTAAAACTATACTTCGGTCACTCGATCCTACTTTACTTCAACCTAGTAACCGTAAAGAGGAAAAGAGATCCTCCTCTTTTCCCGGGAAGTGAAAATTCTTCACCGGTACAGCACACCACGAGATGGGTCCTGTACATAGTACTGTCCGCCACTTCACGTGACACATTATCATAATTATCGCTATTATCGTTATTAGAAGTATGTTAGTGCGTGAGGAGAAAAGAAAGATTTCGTATTTACCCTTCATTGTTGGACTCCGCGCCTGGGTTCCAAGAGATGAGAGAAAGAAGAAAAAAAGAAAGAAAAAAGAAACAATTTGAAAAAACCATTCTGTTCACTTAAGATTTTGTCTCGGGCTTTAATTTTTATTTTCGTCTCTCTTTTGGAATTCGGTGGCAGCTGCTACAACTTGCTAGGGTCACGTGAAATTGACACGCTTATTTTTTTTTTTTTTTTTTTTTTTTTTTTTTTGCCCTTTCTCGCTCGTGCAGAATCGCCTCGTCTAGATCGCTGGCCCGAGCAACTTGTTCCAGAATCGGAATCAGTCAAGAAGTAATTTAAAGGTCAAGTTGCTGTGATTACTTGCCGGTATTATTTGAATTGAATTGACACTTTTAGTTTTTTTATGTTTGTGTCAATTATCCTTTTTTTTTGTGATTAATCGGTTTGATTTTTATTAAGCACTCTAAATAATTTCTGTAATATGCTCACTAATGATTGAGTCTTTTCCTGCAATGCCTCAATTTAATCACTAATTTACTTCACTTCCTTTTTCTCTTATTTCTTCATTTCATTTTTTTTAACTTTTTCGGGCATTTGCACAGAAACAATCGACTGGACCAAAAATCCGGTCACGGAAATAAATGGAAGTTCACGGCCAAGCTTATCGCAAGCATTGTTCTTGCCTCACTCCTCTTCATATCCCCCAAATATTCTTGCCCGACGGGTCCAAATACCAGTCGGTCAATTATTTAACTTACTATACTGTTTCCTTTTTCTCTGGAACAATAAGTTGGAGGGGACGGCCCTACAAATGAATTACACAGAAAAACTCAAAGGACACAATTTGAGAAATCCAAATGAGGGCGTTGAAATTGAAAGAAAAAAAAGCCCATAATTATCATCTCCTTATCGATAAATGTAGTTAATCTAATCAGAACCGTATAAATTGCACTAAAAATTGTTCTAGATATCAATAATTAAAAGAAGGAAAGAAAGAATGACAGGGGAAGAAAAAAGCGTCAATTAGAGTCAATTTGGCCATCCCTCGTGATTGCATAGGCTTCCTTAATCTGCCCCAACATCCCATCTAGGCATTTTGTAAATGCGGTATCAATCTCGAGGTTATAGTTTCGAAGATACTCCAGTGGTTTCATTGTTTCTTCAGGGTATATTATTGCGTGGATTGCATCAAGAAAGTCCAAGCTTTTCAGCGCAAACTTGCCGATTTTGGGCACCATTTTCGAAAGATTGTCAAAGTTGCATAAAAGAAGCAGGAGCATCAAGTTCTTGATCAAGTAACTCTTTTCTGCATCCAGTAATTGGTCCACCTTATATAATTGCAAGCGATCATGGTACGGACGGAACTCTGCCGGAAGATTTTGTTTGTAGATTTCAGCAGCAGCGGTTTCATGTTTTCCAGTAGAGCTTGATTCCACTGATTCAGGCATCACACTCAGTTCTTGTTCTTTAGCTAGAGTGTTGTTAGTGTTTGTGTTTGTGTTTGTGTTTGTAGATAGAGCATCCAATTTGCACTTGAGAAACTGGATTTCGTTTTGCATCCCTTCATTATCCTTTTTGTACTGTTCAAGCTTCAACTGCATTTCCTCAAGTGCATCTCTCTTGGCCTCTGCTGCCTGGAGTTTTGCGTTTTCAAGGGAGGAATTCGGGTTTTCAAAGTCCAACTCGATTTCATCGGCAGTCAAATCCCCGAGCTCAAGCTGTGGCGCATTCAGCAGTGGAAGCGGTTTCTTTATTTGCGTTTCTATTGGCTGGCACACATTACTGTCATCAACTTCTGTGCTTTTATCAAAACAAAACTGGGAATCTCCGCTAGATTGTGGGGGCGAAGTTACTGGCGAACTAAGCTCGGGCCTAGCCATACGGGCCATTGTGCTGCGTTTGGGCCGGTCGAAAGTGTCGTCGTATGGAGAATCTATGTCAGAATCCGGGCCGTTTGGAATGAATTCCGTTGGTTTTTTAGAACGCAAATACTCATCTAAAAGAGGCTGGAAGGCCTTGAAAAGCGACTCCACATCGATGCCTTTTATTCCTGTAAGTTCATCTCTTAAAACAGAGGGATCGCCGTTGAAACTAGCCGTGTTATAGTCCAAAGTAGAGGTTTGTGAAGCCTTGTGTTGTTCACAAAATTGATTTCGTGGCGGTAACTTGTGCCGATTATTTCTGTGGCCTTTGCGTCCGTGGGCCACCGGAGTTACATGATTTGAGTCAAGCAGAAACCGGGGGGTTTCTTGTATTTGTGGCTCCATTTTAGTTGCATGTTCTTTGTTTCTGTGCACAGAATCTGGAGATCCAAGGGAAAGATCGCCGGGAAAATCTGCTTGGTCATAAGGCCGTCTTATATTTGCGTCGTGGGCTCTTGCAAGCTTTAAATAATTCAGAAAATCATCCGGAACATTCACGGAATTTTCATCATCAGAACTTAGATGTTCACTATGATCCAGTGATAGATGGAAAAACGATTCAGTGATATCGCCCGTGATCAGCCCGGTCATTTTCTTCTCTTTTCTTTTTTTTTTTTCTTCTTTTTTTTCTTTTCTAGGTTCTTTGATTTCAGTTTAACAATGTGATTCCTTTGAGTCGGAACGTCTGTGTGTTACTTATTGTCCTTTAATAAAAAAGAAGTTTTATATTAAAAAAAAGAAAGATAACAAGAGAAATCCATAAATTATGGGTTAACAGTTTGGGGGCGATCGGAGTTTACAAGAAAGTCGGAGATTTAGTCAAAGGCCTTTATTTTGGTGAGAGAAGCGCGACGCGCAGAGAAGATGCGGCGTGGTGGTGGTTGGGGTTTGTTTACCTTTCGTTGCTGGTAACTGTACTATGTTTATTATTGTTTTTCTATTGGTGACTTTTACATTTTGGGAGTCTGAGGGGAAGAGTGAAAAAAAAGGTTTTGCTGGCTTCACTAAGGGAAAGAGTTTTGAGGACTTTTTTTTTGTGACTTTCACTTTTTCCATAACTTCTAATTATTGTCAACCACGCGTTTTACATAGATCTAAAGCACAATACGCGATTCGATCGATTGATCGGTTGATAACAGAAAACACATGTCGTTCAGTTTAACAGAGTCTAACTTTTTTCTTATCCTTCTTTTTTTTTTTTGAAATTACAAGCAATTGATTTTATCATTGAAAGAATGATAATAATAGAAATAAAAAAGGCTATTTATGGGCTTCCGCCAAAAGAGCAGTGTAGATTCTGGGGTATTTTAAATGGCTTGATCTGGCTCAAAGGAAAGTGCTCCATTTCGTATATTCACCCACCAACCCTATTCTCTCTTTGGCAGGGCTCTATTCACCTAACTATAAACTATAATGAAACGGAGATGGCGGGCCTAGGCGAAAAGTACTTTTCGTCATTTTTTATAGTCACGGGGTCTGCTCCTGGAAAGGGCAAAAGCGATATGCTGCGGCTTCATCTGAGAAAACCGATATTCCTTGAGCCAAAATTCAAAAACATGGTTTGAAGGGTTGACGCAAAATGATCACTGGGACGAGAAAATGTTGGAAACTTGCTTGGATTCAGACACAAATCCCGTCTACGATACTCTCAGCTGGTATAAGGTGGGCAAATCTGTAAGAAACCCAAGCAATACCTTTTTCTTAAGTTTATAGGAAACAAAGAAAAAGAAATTTTGAGTGTACGTGTTACACTTTTCTTTAAAAATCAAAAGTTTGTTGCACGAAAGTTTTCGGCATGATGTACCTGTCAATGAAGATTCCACTCATGTCTTTCAATTTTAAAGATTTTTTTTTGCAGCTTAGCCATACTAGAAACAGTGCAAGACAATAAACAAAATGCTTAGTTCCTCGAGGTAAGTCTGAATACTTTTGTATTTATAAAATTCCTTACTCTTAAGATTTACTCTTCTAAAGATTCATGATCTCCATTCCTTTTTTCCAACTTGTCGTAAATTGTCGTAAGTATGATTCATACTCGATAATAGCCTCGATAAACACTCTCACTCTTACCTATTAGCTCATACAAACGCGCTGCGGAATTGACTTCATAGGCAATAACCAGGATTTTCTGGATTTGGATATTGACTCATACTTCTCCATTTTTCTGTTTTGAAATATGCCTCTTTTGTCAGATTCAAGCAAAAGCGTTTATTGGCTACATGAGTCACTGATAAGAATATAAAGTCGCGCATGGCCCCGCACTCTCCGCACGTCGACATTTTTCTGACTAAGCACTTCTATTTATAGAAAGGAAAAAAAAAAAGAAAGAAAAAGGTTAAAAAGTTAAACGTCAAAAAGTTAAAAAGTTAAAAAAAATGCCAGCCTTCAAACAAGTGGACGCGTTTCTGACAGAAAAATTCCGGGGAAACCCCGTGGCGGTTTTTTTCGATGCTGATAATTTAAGCACGGAGGAAATGGCCCGCATGTCTGCATGGACAAATCTTTCAGAAGCGACATTTCTACAAAAACCTACCAATCCGAAGGCAGATTACAAAGTACGTATTTTCAGTCTTGATATGGAGCTTCCATTTGCTGGCCATCCTACCATTGGCACGTGCCATGCACTTTTGGAAAGCGGACTTATCACACCAAAAGATGGAAAGATTTACCAGGAATGTGGGGCTGGATTAGTTGAGCTTGAAGTTAAAAATGGCACGATTCATTTTGGCTTGCCATATGCCCACCGTAAAGAACTTACCGATGTTCAGATCGAAAAAGTCACCCAGAGTCTTGGAGTCAAGGCTGCTGAAACTGCGGCCATTTACGAAGTGGGACCCGTGTGGCTTGTAGTGAAATTGGCAGACGCTAAAACTGTCTTATCGCTCACTCCAGATTTGGCAAAAGTGGCGGAAGTCTCCAACGAATTAGGTGTCAGTGGGTTCCAGGTTTTGGGCCCCTACGAAGACGAAAACCACTATGAAACAAGAACTTTTGCGCCTGCTATTGGTGTGAAAGAAGACCCCGTATGTGGATCTGGATCGGGCGCTACCGGAGCACTTTTGCGTGACGCAGAGAATTTCCAGGGTGTTTGTCGTATTAGTCAGGGCGCTGCGTTGGCTAGAAAAGGCCAGGTGGAGGTCAATGTGGGCGAAAGAATTACTGTGGGTGGAGGTGCAGTGACTGTTTTGAGCGGAGAATATTGAACAGACTCTCGCCAATTTTTCTACCTTCACGATTGCAGTAATGCAATTGCTAGTATTCTTCTTTTTGAAAAAGAGAAAAGAACTTTAAATATCATAATTTTAATAAGGCAACCAAATTGCCATAATATATGACTCCTATTTGGGGACATGATCTATTCTCGTGAAAAGGTACAATAAAGAAGATTCTAAAATCGGTGTTTTGACCGTTTGTTTGTGGAAGAATTGTGTCAATGGCAGAAGATTTGATTGAACCATCGACTCGTAAATCCGTAGTATCTTATTATTCAATTCACCTTTGCTAAACCACGTTTTTTTCCACTGAAACGAGTCAAAATCTTAGTTTTCGATGGGATTTTCTCGAATTTATAAGCCTTGAAAGCTTTCTTCGCCATCACATAAAATTGTCTCTTTTTCAAAGAATCTGAAGCATCCATAGAATGCTGTTATATAAATTTAAGATGGCTTCATTTGTGAACAGCCATGATAAAAACAGAATAGCTTTTCATACGAACACAAGTCACAAATATCATTTCCATCTACCAACGCCACAATCACTAAAACCAAAAGACTACTACAAACTACACTGAGAATCAGATTTTCCTCTAATTTATTGTTCTTTTTTCTTCCTTCATTTTCTGTCGTCTATAATACATATATGCAAATTCTGTGGCCCACGTTTTATCTATGGCTCCACCACACTAAAGTTTCCGGCCTCAACAGCTTCCGTGAAAGTGTCTTCGATTTGAACACACATTTCCAGCAAATTGTCCAATCCTTGATGGAAAGCTTCAAGAGCAGTGATGTTACCGTAGGTCTGGATCCGCACGTTCATTTTATTTTCAGAAGGATGAGGAATCGAGTAACCGCAGAA
>JAJMCO010000184.1:0-24823 GCA_030573015.1 Metschnikowia peoriensis | reverse complement strand
TTTTTTTTTTTTTTTTTTTTTTTTTTTTTTTGCAAGAAGTGTTTCGATAGAATCAAGAAGACGACCGCATCGAATCTTAAAGAGACGCTAGATTGATAGAAAAAAAAAGGGGAAAGGTTGGAATTTGTCAGATATATTATCAATGATTCTACAAATGAACGTCGATTTTAAACATAAGCAAGTGATAATAAGCGGGCCAAAAATGATGCTTTCTAAAAGTGAATGTTTTTTAAAGCCGGAAAAGGTGATTTCGAGGTTGGCGGCTAATTTAGTCACGAAAAGGGGTGGCGCAACCGCGAGCCACAGGGGAGCACTCGGCAACAGGCCATCGATCACGTGATCGGACGTGTAAGGGGGTGCTTTCAAAAACCAGATTCGTGTTTCGCACGACGATTTTTTTTTCTCCTTCGCTTTCCTTCCATCCCCTTCGTCCGGATTCGCGCTCCGGGCTGCTCCAGGCCATATTGATCAGGAATCCTACGCGCATGCAAACTCCGAACCCGAAAACGCTTACGGGATTTCGGCGCACCACAGAAATCGGGTGGTTTCTGCAAATTTGGTGGAGCCACGGTGGTGCTTGAGCGAACCACAAAAAGTCGAATTACACGAACGAAATGGGGCAAAACAGGGAGAAAAAAAAGCTTAAAAATTTTCAGAAGAATCTTAGAAGCAAACCAAGATATGATGATTTTTTTAATTGAAAATTCCAAAGTTTTTGCTTGTTTTGCGGGCCTTTTCATCCCTTAACCTCCCACGCAAATTACTCACGGGATCTATGCAAGTCGGGCATGTGTGGTCCACAGCTTGAGCCCAATATAAAGTGCGTCGCACTCGCACCAGACGTCGACCAAAAAATCTTTCCCTTTTTTTTTTTTTTTTTTCCTCATCCATTGATCATCAATAATCTATCAATAATGTCCGTCACTAAAGTTCACGCCCGTTACGTCTACGACTCCAGAGGAAACCCAACCGTTGAGGTTGACTTGTTCACCGCCAAGGGTTTGTTCAGATCCATTGTTCCTTCTGGTGCCTCCACCGGTATCCACGAGGCTTTGGAGTTGAGAGATGGCGACAAGTCCAAGTGGTTGGGTAAGGGTGTCCTTAAGGCCGTTGCCAACGTCAACGAGAAGATTGCCCCAGCTCTCATTGAGGCCAAGCTCGACATCACCAACCAAGCCAAGGTTGACGAGTTCTTGAACTCCTTGGACGGTACCCCAAACAAGTCTAAGTTGGGTGCTAACGCCATCTTGGGTGTCTCTTTGGCTGTTGCCAAGGCTGCTGCCGCCGAGAAGAACGTGCCATTGTACAAGCACTTGGCCGACATCTCTGGCTCCAAGCAAGACAAGTTCGTTTTGCCAGTTCCTTTCCAAAACGTTGTCAACGGTGGTTCTCACGCCGGTGGTGCTTTGGCCTTCCAAGAGTTCATGATTGTCCCAACTGGTGCTCCATCTTTCTCTGAGGCTTTGAGAATCGGCTCTGAAGTTTACCACAACTTGAAGTCTTTGACCAAGAAGAAGTACGGTCAATCCGCCGGTAACGTCGGTGACGAGGGTGGTGTTGCCCCAGACATTGGCTCCCCAAGAGAGGCCTTGGACTTGATTGTCGCTGCCATTGAGGCTGCTGGTTACACCGGCCAAGTTGGCATTGCCTTGGACGTTGCTTCCTCCGAGTTCTACAAGGACGGTAAGTACGACTTGGACTTCAAGAACCCAGACTCCGACGAGTCCAAGTGGTTGACCGGTGAGCAATTGGCCTCTTTGTACGAGGAGTTGATCAACGAGTACCCAATTGTTTCCATTGAGGACCCATTCGGCGAGGACGACTGGGATGCTTGGGTTCACTTCTACGCCAAGGTCTCCGACAAGATCCAAATTGTTGGTGATGACTTGACCGTGACCAACCCATTGAGAATCAAGACCGCCATCGAGAAGAAGGCCGCCAACGCCTTGTTGTTGAAGGTTAACCAAATTGGTTCTTTGTCCGAGTCTATCAACGCTGCCAACGACTCTTACGCCGCTGGCTGGGGTGTCATGGTCTCTCACAGATCCGGTGAGACCGAGGACACCTTCATTGCCGACTTGGCTGTTGGTTTGAGATCTGGTCAAATCAAGACCGGTGCTCCAGCCAGATCCGAGAGATTGGCCAAGCTTAACGAGATCTTGAGAATCGAGGAGGAGTTGGGCGACAAGGCTGTCTACGCCGGTAAGGACTTCAGAATCGCTTCTACTTTGTAAGTTTGTTAAGCGCCAGTACGTCAAATAGCTAGCTATTTCAAGATACGAACCTTTTAAAAAGATTCTTAAGATGTAGACATATTTTCCGGTCCCAATGGTTTTCGCATGTTATTATATATATCTATTTCTTGATCAATTCCAATGCCTCATTGATGCGGCTGACCACTGTGGCCACTTCTTTGAAAGTATTATAAAGTGGCACAGGGGCAATTCGAATCACATCTGGACGTCTTTCGTCGCAGATAATTGCATGTTCGTGCAAAAACTTATGCACATTTTCCATCACATTTTGAGTAGCGTCTTCCAAATGTGGCTGGAAAAGCAATGAGAGCTGACATCCTCTTTCGTCGGGGTTTTGCGGCGTAAGGATCTTAAATCCAAACTCCGAGTCGTTAGCTTGGGGCAGTAAAAAGTATTTGCTCAGCATCAACAATTTCTCAAGGTAGTTGGTTAAAGCCAAACTCTTTTTGCGGAGTTCAGTCACACCTCCAACCAGTTTAAAGATTTCTAAAGAGCTTTGTAAAGCGACACAGTCAAGCACACTGGGGTTTGATTGGCGGTAAGAAAGCGCCGATTTGATGGGATCGAAAACCTCCAACATCTTGAATCGTTGTGCTGCATTGTTACCCCACCATCCAGCAAGTCGAGGGCTGAAGTTTTCCGTAGTGTTATTTTGCGTATACCGTTCATGAACAAAAATACCACCAATAGCCCCTGGCCCGGAGTTAAGGTATTTATACGAGCACCAGGCAGCGAAATCCACGTTCCATTCATGCAACGAAAGCGGCACATTTCCAACAGCATGCGCCAAGTCCCAACCAACTACAGCCCCCCTTTGCTGAGCATAATGAGTGATGGTTTTGATATCGAAAAACTGGCCGGTATAGTACTGAATTCCGGGGAAAAGAACTAGGGCCAATTCATCTTTGTACTGCTCGATGGTGTCGAGTATAAGCTGGGTTTTGAGGTAAGTTTCGCCCTCAGGAACCTCAATCTGCACCAAATGGGACTCATCGAATCCGTGCATTTTGGCGATATTCAACAACGCGTAGTAGTCCGATGGAAAGGCGTTTTTTTCAAAAAGAATCTTGGTTCTTTTCCCCTGGGGACGATAAAACGAAACCAACAAAGAATTCAAATTGGCCGTGAGCGAACCCATAGCCGCTACTTCTGTCAGTTTTGCTCCTACTATCGGAGATAAGAGATCCACTAGTGGAAGATCAATGTCCATCCACATGGTTTTTGTCTTATCTGGATGGTTGAAATGTGCCTCTACTCCACGCTGGCCCCATGCCTGCAACTCGGCCTCGATGGCGGGCCTTGTGGATTTCGGCATGAGGCCCAAAGAGTTTCCACAGAAATAGATCGAAGCATCGGCCGGGCCAAAGTGGGCCGACGTCACGCCAAGCGATTCAAAAGTGGGCACCTCAAAACTGGAGGCAAGGTCTTTATATTGTCTATCCAATTCTTCTGCTTCGTGCGCCATGGTAACACTTAAATTCCTATCAAAGATATGCTATTAGTAATTGGCAGCAACTGTAGAGGCAGATCGGAAATCTGTGCATGGTATCCGGGATTTTTTACGTGGTGGTGCGGCGTCTTTCGGCATCGACTCACTTTGAGTGCGCGCCAAAAGTAGACAGAGTATTTTGGATATGCGTACGCGAACGCCTAAAGACAAAGGGAGCTGCAAATAGGGAGTCTGCGAAGAGATTAGATATGTGATTTAAGTTAGCTTGGCAACCTCGGGGATGGTAATCGGCCTGTCTGGCCGGGGCACGGGCATGTTTCTGACGTCATATGGGCTTTCTGGTGCGCCTCAAGCGTATGTGAGACAGCACCCGCCACATGGGGTGGCTCGGCATGCGTATTCTATACACTCCCCGGAGCCGTGCCACGTTGGTTACAACGTGATACCACACAATCTTACTTTGATCATATCGCAAATGAGTTTCCAGAATGTGGGGGAATTGAGCAATGAAAAATAAAAAAAAAAAATGAAAGGCTCCAAATAATACGACTGTTGCAACTGCGGAGGTTCGAAATTTTTGTGTATGGGTAATCAAGGCGAAAGTAAAACCGCAACACAAAAAGAAGAATACGGAAACAAAGAAAATATAAAAATAAAAAAGAATTAAAAAAAAAAAAGAAAAAGCACCGGCATGGCATATACAGGTGGAAAATCCCCCCAATATTTTCCTGGCATGAATCGTGGTTACGACAACGGAACTCCGCGATTTGGGGCGAGTGAAACAACAGGAGGGATTTATTTCTGCCTTCGCAAATGACGCCCGGAGAATGTCAACTAATCCTTATTGCACGTTCCCCCTTGATTTGCTAAAAGCCCCTCCAGCACAACGGAATGATAGTTACAGTAGAAAATTTGTTGACTGGTTTTATTGTTACAATGTTCAAGAATAATTCTCTGAGTGTTAGTTCACGGTTGTACGGCAGAATGTTGTGAGATGATTAACGACATACAGAGAACATCCTTCTCTGTTGGATGTAAAAGCTGACTGAACAACCACGAAGGAAAGGTATGTAAATTTGGAGAGCATAGCCACAGCTAAAACGGCAGATGTTCCCAAAAGGGCAATGACCGAGGGATTTATTGTAGCTGCTGGTTGCGTTAACTACATAAGGCATTACCTCTGTATACAGTGTGTGCAGAGCTGCAGCTGCATAGGGCGGCATTAGGAACTCCCTTGCCCGCGCCACGGCAAATGATGACAAAGGAGAGATTCCACTCAGCGTATCTTCGGAAATAATCTCATCCCTTTTCCGCGTGGCGAGTGACCAAGAATGCAAGGAACCGCCACAAAGTTAAAAAAAACTATCTGAGACAATGTTTCACAAATCAAGGATCTCTTTCCTTTTTGACCTGTGGAAAAACTGCTAGTACTTGACAGTATTTCTCTAGAATTATTAACAAGAACTTTATGTTTTATTGTTCGGCAATTTTCTACACACGAAAGCATTATGCCTTATTGTGCCCGATGCGCTAGGGAGCCGAGATTGAGAAGGACCACATGCCCTGTATTTCGAAGATGCGGTAAAATTTTTTCATTACTAATCGCGAGCTCGCGGCGCACAGAAATCTCGCGAACCGCGGATTTCGATAGAAAACTCCTTCCCATGCCAAGAGATAAAGTTAAAGTGTGCCTTTAACCGAGACGATAGTTTTTCAGTTCGCATATAGAAAATAAAAGTAGATCCCAATCAACAAGGAAAGTTCACCTCTAATAAACACAATCGCAATCTTAATATACTCCCTGAAATAAAAATACCTTCGTGGCCCTCCACTTCCTATCTCGGAACCGGGAGATTTCCGCATATGAAAAAGCGCGGCAAATGCACTCGCCCGCCTGCGGGAAAAATTAGGTCACTATCCTACATGCACTTGCAGGAATAAGTGAAGTAACCCCAACCGAGCATTGGCCACGAGTTTTAATCGCAGTCGGGGTTGTATCTCCATTCTCCCTTACGCGCAATTCTTGTTTTTTCCCTAAGAAAAAAAAATAGTTTCTTATTCAGTTCGGCACTTCTTCGCCTAATGTTCTTGAAGGGGCCAGATTACATCATAAATTACTGGGTAGAAGTTTGTAGGGCAAGAGTGGAACAATCAGATCGGGCCGATCCTTTTTTATTATTATTCATTTCACTGTTATCGGCAAAACTTGAAATGACGTAGTTTACGAATCCTAGTTGTAGCGGGGGTCAGGGAGGGCCTAGCCCCGCTTGTTGAATAACTCCTTGGCCGAAAAGTAAATTAAAGCACGTGATGCGCACACTTGAGGTTCGCACTCGGTGGCAATATACACTCCATATTCTCGCGGGATTTCGACGAAGGTTGGTGCGCTCGATTTGGGAGGCTTGCACACAACCGGGCCGAACAAGCTTTGTTCCGCAAGTGTTCCGGATTTTTTCGATTGTGACTCAGTGTCATGGGGCAGCAACACATGAGAAGTTTGAAAAAAAAATTACAGGATGGTAAGACCAGGAGGAAGAGGAATAATTGGAGCAAAAAATAGGGGTTTTTTATGCATCAGATAAGCAGCTGCTTCCTGAAAAGACCGCCGGGTTCCTTGTGGCTCTGTTTCCCGAAATGCCGAGCCACATCATGCAGCTCGTATGGAGGTGCGTCATGCACATGCGGGTGCCAAGGGTTAAATTAATTTTTTTTTTGTTGTAATCTATTGAATTCGCCCGCTGCGGAGCATTACGCAATGCAGCTGGTGACGTCCTGACCCAAACCCATCTCCACCCACCTGTGCCACAAGGAAACAGAGTTATATAAGTATCTGCGAAATCCCCCCATCATTTTTGTTTCGAAAAAAAAAAATCAGTTCTTCATCTCACGATCCAGCGATATTGTTTTACTCACCATAAACAACTGATTGCATTTTGATCCTCTACCTAGTGGATTATAAACCCCCCTCCAACCCTAACCTTAATAAATAAATATAATGGTTTACTCTACGGACGCTAGCAAATGGAGAGCCTACCAATACCTGGACCCATTTGCCTCCGGCTCGTTTTTTGTGTGCAACAAACTCACGTCGAAGTTTTGTCGCCCCGACTGCGATGCCCACCCCACCACGGAATTGCACCTGGAAATCAAGTTTGTCGACTCTGCCGAAGAAGCTTTGGAAAAGGGTTTTACCCCTTGCAGCTCCTGCAACCCCATGCTGGTTCCAGCCGTGGACGTTAATCTTCTTTTGCTTACTGTGCGCGAAATCAACGCCATGATTGGTTTCGTGCCTCCATTGATTGACGAAGATGAGAAGAAGGTGACGGAGAAAATCAAGGAAAATATCATGGGCCATGGCGATGCACAGCGCAGAATGCTGGTTCCTGCCAACGCGTTCTCCACCAAAAACTCCAATAACAACAGTAATGCTAAAGCCGCTGCTGCTTCATACGCGGTCTCGAAAAACGACTCGGAACATTACCGTCTTATTGACTTGGCCTGTCGCCACTTGGCTTTGGCTGCTGCCATTTCCATTTTCAGTCCTTGTGAAAGTGGCGCCAGCACTCCAAAATCCGACAGTCTGCTGCTGCTGCTGCTGCTGCTGAAGAAGCGTAACGGCAAAAAGAGAAGAGGCGGAGTTTTGGGCTTCAAAGAGCTTGCCACCAAGTCGAAGTTGTCTGCTTGGCATTTCCACCGTGTGTTCAAGAGCATCATTGGCCTTACTCCTAAGACTTACGGCGACATGTGCTGGGAGTTTTTGGAGAAGGAGAAGGAGGCCATGGACGCTGGCGAAGGCGGCTTGTTGGGCCAAGAACAAGAAAGCTCCAGAAAGGCTGCATCTCTTCAAGCAACCACCCAGAGTCAAATTCCATCTCAAACTCAAACTCAAACTCAATCGGGTGTTTCCACACGCAGCTCGACTCCTGCAATTAAAGAGGAGGACGAGCAGCAAATACAACAACACCAGCAGCAGGAGCCTTACTTGCAGGACGCATATTTGACGCCTCCACAAGTCCAATTTGCTTCTTCGTCTCCCGGTCTGGGCCATAAGAGACGCGCATCTGCTGAGGAGTTGATGCCTTCGCCAAAGCGTGTTTCTTACACTTCGCCTCAATTGGGATCTTTCAACAACCTTAAGTTGGAAGACGACGTTGATGCTTTCAATGCCTCTGGGCTCTCAGCCCGTGCCGTGTCAATGCCTAACTTCAACACGTTTTCTGCGGCCCCCAACTCGCTTTTCCAGCACCTGAGAAACTTTGATTTTTTCGTCAACAGAGACGATATGCCGTCCACGGAAGCGGTGTTTGCCGACCACTACGGGCTCCAGGAAAGTTTCCCTTCGGTCGAGTTTTCCGGACAAATCTCGCCTGCCACTGTCGAAGACATTTCGCCTTTGAACGGTAGTCTGGCCATGATCTCCCCAGATTTTACGCCTAACGGCGAATCGGCATACCCCATGGGCTATTCTGACGCTAACCAGGGCTTCACCTTGGCCGTGGACCAGATTAAAGAGGAAGAGTTGTTCCCCAGCATGGACATGTTTCCAGATTTGTTCAAGACGAGAAACGAGTACCCTACAGACTACAGCTTGAACGATCCTATGGTTTCGGGGCTTGCTCCAGAGTTGTTGTCGAACATCGACTACTAATAGTGCTTGGGGGACTTTATTGGGTTCTTTTCTCCCCCTCCTCTTATAATGACGGTTTTGAATTATGTTAGATTGATTGATTTTTGTTACTACGGGCTAATTTGTTTGTTTGTTTGTTTTGTTATGTTTTGTTTTGTTTTGTTTTGTTTTGTTTTGTCTTGCTTTGTTTTGTGTGTCTTGCTTTGTTTGTTTGATTTTTTATATACATATGGGTGTTGTTACGGTTGTCGATAGAGTGCTGGTTCACTATTTCACACGGACGTTGTTGCGAAAGATGTTTTTATAATTATAGAGTTGCGTTTTCCCTCTTACTGCTTAATAAAAATATAATGCTTTGTTCTAAAAAAAAATCAACTTTTGCCGTACTCAAATCAGTACTCTCCTTTCCCTCCAATTCCCTATAATCCTCCCTAATTCCGTCTAAATTCTCCCTCTAAGCTTGACGGCAAACTAAACTAAATTACTGGCTAAGGTCTCATGCAAAGAATGGGCCGATTTCAAGAATTTTGGGCCCAGCATTCCGGATGGATGCGTGTACAGGACCACAGAGTCATCAATTTCCGATTTGTCCCGGGCGAGTGTGCTATTGAAAAAAAGGGGGTGTGTGTTTTAACGTAAAGTGTTTAGTTTTCTAAAGATTTTTCTAAAAGTATGTGGGTCGTGAATTTGTAGATGAAAAAGCAAAAAAAAAAAAAAAATGAGTAGAGAAAAGACAAGCAAAGAAAAGAGAAAAATAGAAATCGAGGTTGAAACTAGCCACGTTTTTAGGCAGAAACCAGATCGTTGCTGGTTTCTACATCCGTTAAAAGTGGAAAGTTTCTCCCCGGGTTCCGGGAACATACCAGGTAAGTATACCCGAACGAAAAAAAAAAAAAGGACAAGAAAAACCTGCAAGTAAAAGTGGAATGACCACCAATGTACTGATTATGAGCTCTTACTCGCGGCTTGGTCAATTTTTCTAATTTTTTTTTATTTTTCTTTATTTCCGCGGATAGAAGCAGCGGGTTGACTTGTCAGAGAACGGGCAATAACTTTGGCCTCCACTCTACAGTGCAGGGCACATAAGTCGGCTTTGCAACAAGCCATACACATCTATGTCCGGCTTCGACCGACTGCAGCCTTGATTTCAACATGCTTGGCTGACACTTGCTTCATGCAAAAGTTGAGAGAAATAAAAGAAAACATACAAAAAAGAAATGCCGGCCGGCATACAGCCCAGCCAATTATCTATTTCTGTTCCTATTTCCGTGTCTGGTTCAACTTTCCTCTTTGTATTCTGCAACACGCTGCTTGTTTTGCGTTGCTGCTTCAACCAACTGCTGAAATGCACTTGTAGCCAATTTCCCACGCAGACCCACAGCCGGTGGCGGAGCTGTGTTTGAAATTTTTGTTGACGTTGAAGTTGATGTTTTCGATGATGTTTTCAGTTGATCGCCGCTGGTTTCGGCCTCCTTCAACGCACTCGTAAACTTGCCCCAACTGAAAAGGCCGCTTGATTTTTCCTTGGTCTTTTCCTTTTCTGTAGAACGCACCACGCCACCATCTCCAAACAAATCGATTTCATTGGGATCGTCGTCGCCGTCGTCCTGGATTTCTTTGAGGTGCTTGATTTTGTTGGCCAATTTGACCATTTCAATGGCCTGGCGGAACTTCTGTTTGGCATCGAAGTTTTGCTTGAGGTTAGGCAACAAGTCGGTTTCTCTATGTTTGGCCGCAACCTCCACCAACCACGGATCTTGCAAAAGCTCGCTTGCGGTTGCCCGGTGGTTTGGGTCAAACTGTAAAGTTTTCACAATAAACCTGCGGGCATCTTTCGACACATCTTTCCAGTAATCGGCATGGAAAATAACGGCATTATTATGGCGCACTTCGGCCACGAAATCTTGTACGTTTTCCGCCCGGAATGGCGAGTATCCACACAAAATCGTGTAGGTAACAACACCCAATGACCAGATATCACAAGGTTTGCCATGTCCTGTTCCCATGATTACTTCAGGTGCCGCATATCCAAAAGAACCAGCACTGGATTGAAGTTTCTCATCTGGATCTTGCAATTTCTTAGCAATTCCGAAATCCGCCAACACAATGTGGGAGTCACGTGCCTTGGTCAAATATAACACGTTTTCCGGCTTGATGTCCCGATGCACAATGTTTTGATCATGTAAATACTGGATTGCCTCTAAAATCTGAACAATCACTAATGACGCATCGTGTTCCGTGAACCGGCCCTGTTGCACGATCCGGTCAAATAACTCGCCTCCCGTGGCCAATTGAGTCACTATATAGAATTTTTCTCTCGACTCAAACCAATCCCGAAATCCAACAATATGTTGATGTTGAAGCAGCCGAAGAAGCTCGAGTTCATCAATCACCACCTGATCATCGCCCTTCAATGCTTTTTTCAAAATGATTTTCACCGCCACATCCTCGGCCCGCGTGTTATCCCGCGCGTATCTTACAATTCCAAAAGATCCGGCTCCAAGAGTCCGGCCAAAAGTGAGGTTTGATTTGCGGATATACGATTCCGGCTGTCCACTGATTTTGTTGAAAAGCCTCTTAAACGGCTTTCCTTGCTCTTCCATAATTTGCTCTTCTTTTTTGGAATCAAGTTTTATAAAATTTTATAAGAATTTCTATGAATTTGTATCAATTCCTTTCTTCTTTTTGCTAAAAACTTCTCGTAATTAATCGGTGTAGGGGTTGGCACTCCGAAAATGTCCTGTGTGTTTCTTCTCAGCCTCGGGGTTGTTGGAGCGCACCGAAGTTACACTGCTGCTTCCACTGCGAAGTGTGGGAGTGCACACAAGCCCGAGAATCTGGAATTGACGGTGGGAGAAAGAAAAAAAAAAAAGAGTAGTTCAGCAAATAATTGAAAAAAAGAAAAATCAATTTTGAAATATACAAAGGGTTTTTTAGTATTATTGGAATTCTCAATTTTTTCCATTCTTCCTATTTCTTCCCTCCTTTTCTTCCCTCCTTTTCTTTCTCGCAGATCCATACTACGCAGTCATGACGTCATCGAGAAAAAGTCGTGCGTACCCCAAAATGTCTACATGCCCACATTGACGGTGGACGAAACCCGCTTCCAGCGAAACCTTGTGTGCAGGCTATCAGCTGGACAGTGAGTTCTTGTGTTGTACTTACAGTCTCACCGACAACATTAATGTAAGGACGGATTCGAAAAAGCTTTTAGCAAAAAAAGTTCATATTCCAGTTTCGGATATAAGAATTTCATTTTTTTTTCAATATCCCAGAAATCCCAGAAATCCCAGAAATCACCTGTTGTCCCATAATTTTTTCTCTCCCCAAGTTAGGCGCACTGTATCGTTGTATTATCGGGATTTGTCGCCCTAAATCCGGCGCAATCGCCTGCCGCATCCAGTGCGCTAATCGGGCCCGCATTCCCGCTAATTCGGTAACCTCCACTATAAGTATCAACGAAAAAGGTTAAGCGTAGACTTTAAATTTTTCAGAATTTTCTTTGCTTACTTGTTTCTTTCTTTATTTCTTTCTTTGTAGAATTCTTTCCAATATCACAAATTCTCATGCTTAGAGCACACAGACTTTCCAGCCTTGCAGCTGTATGTGCCAGACGTGCAGCTTCATCAGCTTCAGTTGCTGCCTCATATTTCCCCACAGAACCTGCCACCCCAAACCTCGTGACGGACTCTGTACCGGGACCCAAAAGCGTGGAGTTGAACAAAACCTTGGGTGCGGTTTTCGATAACCGTGCGTCCTATTTCGTCACCGACTACTCGAACTCAGTGGGGAACTATATTTCCGATAGTGATGGCAACCAGTTATTGGATGTTTATTGCCAGATCTCGTCGATTGCGTTGGGTTACAATAATCCGGCCTTGCTTGAGACGGCGGCCTCCAAAGAAATGGCCAGTGCCTTGGTGAATCGTCCTGCTTTGGCATGTTTCCCTCAGGCTGATTACGCCAAGATTTTGGAGGAAGGCATTTTGGCTGCTGCTCCTCCAGGCACCGATAAAGTGTGGACGGCGCTTTCTGGCTCTTGTGCAAATGAAACCGCATACAAGGCGGCGTTTATGTATCAGGCAGCCAATGCACGTGGATCGATGGATTTCACCGATGAAGAATTGTCGTCTGTGATGGAAAATAAGGCGCCAGGAGCTCCCGACAGAGTCATTTTGTCGTTTGACAAAGGATTCCACGGCCGCTTGTTTGGCTCCTTGTCAACCACACGCTCCAAAGCCATCCACAAGTTGGATATTCCTGCGTTTAACTGGCCCAAGGCTCCTTTCCCTTCCTTGAAATACCCTTTGAACGAGTTTGCGAAGGAAAACGCTCTTGAAGAGGAACGTTGTTTGCAAGAATTCGAGAAAATCGTGAAACTGTACCCTCCACATACCATTGCTGCCATTATCGTGGAGCCCGTGCAGTCTGAAGGTGGTGATAACCACGCTTCTGCCCTTTTCTTCCAAGGATTGCGTGACTTGACTTTGAAATACGAGATTCTCATGATTGTTGACGAGGTGCAAACAGGAGTTGGTGCTAGTGGAAAATTCTGGGCTCATGAGCATTGGAACTTGACCACTCCTCCAGATATGGTGACATTTTCCAAGAAATTCCAAGCTGCTGGCTTCTACTTCCGCAACCCTAAGTTACAACCTGCTCAGCCATTTAGACAATTCAACACGTGGTGTGGAGACCCATCCAAGGCACTTATTGCCAGAACAATTTACCAAGAAATCGAGAAACACGGCCTTGTACAAAAAACCGCTCAAGTGGGTGATTACTTGTATGGTTCCTTGAAGGCATTGTTTGCTAGATTCCCAGGCAAAGTGCACAGTTTGCGTGGAGAAAACTTTGGTACATTTATTGCTTGGACTTGTGCAAATCCTGCCAAGAGAGATGAGTTGTTGTTGAAGATGCGTTCGGTTGGTATTAACATTGGTGGTTGTGGAGACAACAGTATCAGATTGAGACCTACGCTTGTGTTTGAGAAGAAACACGCAGACTTGTTTTTGGAGGCCCTTGAGACTTCGTTGAAGACTCTTTAAAGGGTGTGATAGATCGGCCATGATACCGAGAACAAAAAGAAAAGAGAAAAAAAAAAAGATGGAAACATAAAATAAAGATGGTTTTATAAATGATGACAACCAGAAAAATAGGAGATATGCGTTTTACTAAATAGGAGGTGCAATACTGGCTACATTGAGAGCTTAGGTCTTGGTTTGAAATCAAGGCTGCAAATGACCAGCTGAATCCCTCAAATAATCAAAAATCTGACATGAAAAAAAAAAAAACACGTAAATGAAAAATCTGTATGCTCAAAATTCCCACTTTTTCTGAACAAAGCTTAAATATCTGCTGGCAGATTCCAGACTTCCGTGTGGCTTCATTTCATGTTTTGGGGCGTTGCAGTACATGTCAGTGCGCGAAAAAAATAGGTGACTATGACCACGCTTTAAGTTATTTTAAAATCCCGCCCATGTAAATTCTACTCAACGTCTCATAGAAATTGCCAACTAGAGTATAAGAAGAGACTGTAAAAAAAATAGAGAAAAAAGGTAAATAAACAGATTCAGAGGAAATTTTTTACATCTATTATGAAATCAAATCTTGATAAAAATAGAAGCCCTCTCTCGAAGGAAATGTCCATTTCCTCCCTTTTTTTCCCGATTAGTTATCAGCACGCCTCAAAATCCCGTCACCGTTGGCGCTGCAAACGCGAACGCGAACTCGGAACACGGGGCCGAGGCATGGGCCCAAGTAGGGCGGAGCCATAAAAAAAAAGCCAAACAATGAAAAAAAATGAAAATTCAGTTAGAAAAAAAATAACAAGAAACCGGTTCGTACAATAATACAAGGGATATTTATTTTATTTCATTTTATTTTCTTTCCAAAACTCTGGGGATAAGCAAAGGGATCTCTTGATACTGTTTTTTTTTCTTTGTCTAACTACTACACCAATTCCGATATTTGTACAACGATAACGATATCACTATGTTCTAACTTATTTATTCTTGCCTTGGGCCTGGCTTCGCCTCGCCTCGCCCTCGCCTCGGGCCTGTCCCCGCCACGTCAATCCCTCACAATATTTTTTTTTTTCTTCCTTTTTGCTCGCGGAGTTGCGCTTAAGGTCCGCAGCCCGGACCCACGGTCCAGATCGCAGCGCTTTCACCATGAGAAGGGCAGATTCCCAAAAGCACTAAAAGCACTCACTTATATTAACCAAAAACATCCTGGTCCGGGAATATATAAGAAGAGACAAAAACAAAAACAAAAACAAAAAGAAAAAAAACAAAGAAAAAGAAAATATTAAGGGAATCTCAGAAAAGATTTCCAGATTGTCAATAAAAAGTGAACAGAACCAGAATCTGGCCCTGGTTTCTCATCCTGAATCCTTATCACCAGAAGGCTTCATCATTATCCCAACAACAACAACTACAATATCGTTTTTTTTTTTTTTCTTAAAAAGTTGTTTCTTTACTTTTTCGATCTGTTTTGACGAAGATCACATTGAATATTGAAAATCTCCTGCTTTTGCCGATTCTTGTGTTGCCCTGCGCAAGCCTAAAATGAAGAGGTGAGAGTGTCCCATTGCGCAAATGCTAGGAAGACTCTTCAAGCTGAAATCACTACTAAATGTGGGTGGCAGCGGCAATAATGCTTCGTCTCCAACAAAATCCCAATCTGGGCTAGGCGAGCTATCTGACGGTACTACAAGCCTCGACTCAGCATCGACACAAACGGGCGACGAGAAAAATCATACCGGTGCTAACGGCCATTCAAATGTAAACGAAAGCGGAAACATAAACATAAACACAAACGCAAACACAAACACAAACGTAAACACAAACACAAACACAAATTCGTTTGAGGACTCGTACACACGTGAAATCTTATATGGCCTGCTGGAATTGGCCACACACGTGCTCCCGTTCAATCCACGACGGTTCAGGCTAGTGGTTTCTCAGGATGGCGGAAATCTACGCTCGAAACAAGTGCTTTACGATTCTGCCAATGATTTACTGACCAGTGCCACTCCAGTTCTGCGCTCAAAACCACCCTTATCTGCAAATGCACTGTCGCTTCTGTTGACAACCACCTCTGCAACCACAGGAAATGATTCGTCATCTCTGAGTTCAAGGCTCCCGACATCGGCCAATACGCTTCGAGGAGGGCCGGTGACTAATAGTGCTAAACAGGCACATAACATAAATGATCTCAATGATTATATGTTTGGCCGCGGGCTTCCGTCCGTGGAACGACATACCTCGACGAAAATCCATATTCTCCCGCCTCCAAATCTGCTGGCACATGGTACATCTCTGGCGGTGCTTTTGACCAAGCTTTTTCTGATTTCCGATGCTATCCCGGGCACCGGAGAACACGAGGCACAAGTGGATTCAGATTGGGTGCCGCGTGCCACTTTTCCTTCCAAAGATTCCGTTTTCCAAGTGTCTCTTCCACCAAAACCTTCCTCGTCATCTTCTGTTTCTGCCTCTTCTTCCAACGGGGACCTGCCGAGAGCTTGTATGTTTAGTTCCAGGTTCTCAGTAGGAATCGTGATCCCGCTAGAAGACCCGCAGCAAACCGTGGAAGAGGTGTTGTCCAGTAATTGGGAAACACTTTCGCATTATCTCATTGTGCTTCAAAAACTTGTGTGTAAGAAACTTACACTTGCGTTGCGGAATTCAATGTCGGCTAATCTGTCTCCTTACATTAATAACAAGCGGATCCTGTTTCCACCTGGTGTGTTACAGCTAGAGACGGAATTTGGACACCAGTTGCAAAAAGTCATCAAACTTGTGCACTATAATGTGAATACTCCAAGACTAGTGAATATTAATGCGTTTATGGCCCACAGTTTGAATCATGTCGACTCAAATTTCAAGACTAACGTGATGAACTGGGCCCTCGAGGTGATTAACTGGCTTGAGTTTAAGGATGGAAGAAGCTTTGTTCCATTCCACGCACAAGGTTCTGCTATTCCGCAAATGCATTCACAAAATTCATTTCCTCTGCACAGCAGCTCCAGTGTTACTTCATGGTACCGTGGATCTGGTGACACGCCGGTCACGTCCAATACGTTTTTGGCCAGTTTATTTGCTCTCATACTTCCGCTCAGAGAACTGCTTTCAAGAGGGCCATTGCATGTAGATCAAAACTCATTATCGACCGCGTCTAAAACTGTTACAAGAATCGTGGTGATGACCAGTAATTCTTCGGTTGCCAAAAAGCTCATTTTCATATTGAGCGGGCTTATTCCAGATGCTGAATTTTCTCAACGACTTGAGCACGAAAGTAAGAATGGCAGAAGCTACCAATCGACTGGAGAGAAATTCTCAGACAGTGCTGAAAAAACTCTTTCGGCATCCAGTGAGAGTAAGACTCTAAACCGGGAGGGGTTCCCTGCAAATCTGAATGGAGGTGTTATCGAATCTTCTCATGATAATGGAATCAGTTTCACGACCAATCTGATTTCCGCAAAGCCGATTCCCATAAGATCGAGCAAGTTGGCCACAGAACTGCATTCTGATGATTCAACATCGGTTTCTCTTTCGTCCACGAAAGGCTGGGATGTGCCTCATAAATCAGCCACCAGTCTTTCTCTTCTTGGTCAAAAGAATACTCCCGATCCAACAAATGTTACTGTGGCCCAGCTGATTCCAAATGCGAGGAGAGTCTCTGCCTCTAATTCATCTTCAATGGCGTATCTTTCATCGTCTCTTAATTCCTCCTTGTCATCTAGTGCATCAAATTACTCGTTGTCACGTTTGGGGAGCAGTTTTATGGATAAATGGCGAAACTCACTCGTTGGCTCGAATAAACTTCACCCAAACTTTGTTTCCGAAACTCTTGATGGCGCCATAACTTCGGAGTCCTTGAACATGAGACCTACATTTTCCACAACCAAATCTCCATCGCCGGCCGATGAATTAGACGAGCCTATTTGGGAAGACTCGTTCTGTGCAAATACTACGAGTTCACCTGCAAAACAGAAATGCTCTCGAACTCAATCTTTGCTTAATCTTTTTAATGAGACACCGACAAAAAAGTCAGGACTCACGACATCTACCTTAGGCGTCGATCGAACGAGAACCTCTATTTATATACCGCCATTGAAAAAGGAGGGCACCGAAGCAGATGGTATTAATCTGAAGATCATTAAGGATAAAGTTCAAAATTTGATGCAGAGAAAACTAAATTTCCACTCTGATGAAAGCAACAGACTTATTGTGAACTCTATGGAGAAGAAAGCTGCTGAAAATCAAGTCAATCTTAATGGCGCTTCAGATGAACAATGTGAATTATATCTGCAAAAACTCCATAAAAAGGCATTCTTACAACCCAACGTGGCGTTTGTTGACGAATTTAGACCAGAGTATACGATCCAATCTTGCCCAGTGAACCCCAGACTCGAGGCTCAGGTTTCGAATGCCATGAAAAATGATCTTTTGTTCTATCAAAATAATTGTGGCTACGAGAGAGTAAATTCGAAAACGGTTTACATCAGTCTAAGAGCTCGTGAGATTAAGCTTATCGAAATGAGTGTTGGCGGTCAAAAGCAACGGGGCTACTTTGGGAAAGTTAATATACCAGCAGTATCACCAGCAGCAATTGGAGAGCTCAGCCAGCCCTATGGTGCAAGCATGACACCTAATTCGTCAAGTCCGTCCTACTTTAGTGGCGAACATTCTAATCTTAATCCTGATAAAAGAGAGCTGCAGACAGGTAACAGTTTCCGGACCACTATAAAGAAGGTTTATACCCCGAACAAGAATAGCGGAGACAAGGATGCCATACAACAAGTTGAAGGGCAACTCGAAAAACTCAATGAAGTTGCAACTCTCATCAATAGTAATTCGGCAGAATCCTCAGAGACAAAGGATCTCTATAATCGCATGCTCTTTAATGCTGTTCGTGAACTTATTACTTGAACTTTGCTCCTACAACTAAAAACGTGCCTGATAGGAAGTGTACGTCGATTTTATTTTTTTTTTTCTTAAAAAAAAAAAGCGTGCTTTATTTATTTTTAAAAGGGGAGGAAACCGGGCGTTGTGAATACAATCGAATTAACTTGCCATTGTCTCTAGAATAATAACGTGAACTCTTGTCAGTAATTAAACAACAGCGCGCGGAAATCGTGAGCGAACAGAAAAAAGAAGGGAAAAAAAAATAGAAAACGTTTAGAAGAATCTAGAAAAAGACGATCATATCTAAGGCTGACAGTGCCACAGAAATTTGGAAAAACAAGATTTATCAACAATCTGCTCGTCACCTTTTCGGTTATTACGTATATTACAAACTGGACTATCGTTAAGCCGCAAGCGCACACATATACAAATCCGATAAAAACACAGGTTTTGAGATTGAAAACCTCCAGCAGTTCGATACAATTTGATCAGTAATCGCAGACTTCCACAACTTAAGAGAGAGTATCAGTGGAATAATACCGTTGGAGCAGATAACAACGACAGTTCATAGCAAAGACAAGAATAACGATAAAAATCGTTATTTATCGTTCGAAAGGATTCATCCACCAAACCCCTCAGAATATCGTTATACAAATACTTTGAACCATGTCGGACAGAGAAAACACACCAGAACTATTTGTGGATGCACCCGACAAAACAGCAGAGGCCTTGGCCACGTTTGTAAACATTGCTGAATGCACGTATCTGGCCAAACACTTGGGCCAGTCGGGCCAAAAAGAAACCATGACATGTGATTGTGAAGAACATTGGGATGAAGACACGGCAAGTAACCTAGCGTGTGGAGAAGACAGTAATTGTATAAATAGAGTGACGTCGGTCGAGTGTACCAACAAGGGGTGTCTCTGTGGCAAAGATTGCCAGAACCAGCGGTTCCAAAAACGACAGTATTGTGATGTTAAAGTGATTCAAACAGAGAAAAAAGGGTATGGGCTTGTGGCGGAAAAGCCAATTGCAGAACAACTGTTTATCTATGAGTATGTGGGCGAGGTGATTGGCGAGGAAAATTTCCGCCAGCGTATGGTCGATTACGATACACGCAAAATCCGCCATTTTTACTTCATGATGCTTGCCAAAGATGCGTTTATCGATGCAACGGAGAAAGGTTGTTTGGCCAGGTTTTGTAACCACTCGTGCCTGCCCAATGCGTATGTGGATAAATGGGTGGTGGGCGATAAATTACGTATGGGCATATTTGCCAAACGCACGATTGCTAAGGGCGAGGAAATCACATTTGATTATAATGTTGATCGGTACGGGGCTCAGCTGCAGCCATGTTACTGTGGCTCAGCCAATTGTATAGGCTGGATGGGCGGCAAAACACAGACTGACGCTGCTCTTTTACTTCCCGATGGATTATCGGAAGCCTTGGGCGTGACCAAACAGCAGGAAAGAGCATGGCTCAAACTCAACAAAAACGCGAAAAACGGCCAGGATTCCGAATCGATTGTTAATGAGGAGTTTGTCAAATCAATTGAGGTCACTGCATTGAACGATGGCGATGTGGCACGTGCCATGAGTGCTTTAATGAAGGCAGAAGAACTCAGCATTGTGGAGAAACTCGTGGAACGTGTGTACTTAACTGAGGAGCCACGGGTCAATTCGTTGATTGTCAAATTCCATGGTTACAAAACGCTATCTCGAGTGTTGAAGGAAAACGGCACCAATGAGGATTTGGTGATTCGTATTTTGCTGACTTTGAAAAGATGGCCCTCGATGACCCGCAACAAAATCGAGCTGTCTCAGATCGAGGATATCGTTAAAGGTATTGTTGATACTGTGCTGAATCCCGAGATCCATAGCTTGGCCAAAGAACTTCTAGCCGAATGGAGCAAGTTGGAAATGGCTTATCGGATTCCGAAAAACAATGGGCTGGCAAATGGTCAATCAGAGAATGCCAAATCGCAATCACCTGTTTATGGCAGAAATCCTCGGTCTGAACTGCCCAATCATAATGCCGTAGTGGAAATTGAACAACCTGCTAAAGTTGAGGAACGACTTCCCGAAGGATGGCAAAAGGCCCTTGATAAAAACACAAACACTTATTATTACTACCATAAAGGCTTGGGCATTTCCAAATGGGAAAGACCCACGATCTCTGTTCCAAAGGGTCCAAAAATGGCCGTCAAGAAAGAAAAGGCCTCGAAAAATGAAAAGACGAAAGTGACCAAGGAAAAACCACCGCGCCAACCCAAGAAATTTGACGAGAAAAGCATTCACAGGTTGCAAGAAGATTTCCTACGTAAGGAAAAGGAACAGCAATTTAAGGACGTTCGTGAAAAGGAGAAGCTTTTACAAGAGCTTATTATCAAATCGCAACAAGAAGCTATGGAGAAAAAGCGTCTTGAGGAACAGGCGAAACAGGAACGGATAGCCAAGATTAAAGAAAAACAACGAAGACGCGAGGCGGCGGCAATTGCAAATGCATCGGCAAAGGAGAAATCGCAAGCGAAGAACTTTTCTGTATCACAGTCGCTTTGGACAAATACGCTAGCCCGTTATGTGCCCAACCTTATCAAAAAACACGAGGCGGATATTGGCCACGATAATCTTAAGGGCTGTGCCCGAGAATTGGTGAAAGTGTTGGCCTCAAAAGAGTTGAAGAAAGATCCAAAAAGTGCCCCTCCTAAGGAATTGGATTCTGTCAAGATTAAGAAACTTAAGGAGTTTTGCGATGTGTGGATGGAGAAGTTCTTGGTTAAGTTCCATTCAAAAAGACAAAAAACAGACGTCACAGAACCCCAACAAGGTTGAATAATCCAAAACAACAACAAAATAAATACTAATTTATTATAAAGAAAAAATGCATCATATTCTCATCAAGTCTGTGCGAGACAGGTAATGCTTTTGAGACCGGAAGTTCCCCCGCATACTTTAAAATCATTGTATTTTCCATATGTACATCTCTGCTCCAAGTTTGTAGTGATTTAAATATTAAACAGTCAGACAGTCAGTCAATAAGTTTACTCGCGCTCCAATAACTTGGGGAAGCTCTCGATGCTTTCCGTACCAAATATGATTTGGTAAGTTGCTTCGAACAAGGGGAACTCGTGCGTACGCTTGACGTTGCTTAACAATTCGTGCACCTCTTTGGCAGTGACAATACCTTGCGAAGATTGGCCATTCAACAACTTCTTTTCCGAGGTTTCTGCATCATCTCCTGTCTTGGCCATATGGCGGCCTACTTTCACGTTACGTCCACCGGAACAAGTGGTGATAAGATCAGCAACACCGGCAGACTCCTCGGTAAAAGTGGAGGCGACGGATTCGGGGAAGAAAATCTGGGAAAACTTGATTGTTTCAATCAACCCAACTCTCATGATGGCAGCTTTAGCGTTGTCACCCCATCCAAGACCTTCGACAAAACCAACGGCCAAGGCCACGACGTTTTTCAATGCGCCCGCAACAGAAACACCGGCGACATCTTCAATCACATTCACGTGGAAATAAGGCCGGTGGAATGCGGCTTTCAATACTTCATGGTCAATGTCTTTACCTGGTCCGGCAAAATCCGCAGGCAACTTGTAAGCAACCGTGGTTTCCGACCATTTTTGACGGGCCACTTCGGGGGCCAAGTTTGCGCCTGAAAGAGCACCACAAGGAATCCCAAGTTCTTCAGTAATATAAGTGCTAAGTAATTTGCAACCGGTAGGTGTAACTTCCAAACCTTTAAGACACGAAATGGCCCTGCATCTGGGTTTGAGCTGGCCTTTCAAGCTTTTGGTGATGCGGCCCAAAAACTGGTGGGGCAAGTTGAAAACCAACAAATCGGCATCCTTAGCCACATCGACAATATTGGGGTTAGCTCTCAAATTTTCGGGGAGCTTGACTCCGGGCAAATAACGGACGTTTTCATGGTCCTGGTTAATGATTTCTGTCAATTTGCGGCCATTGACTTTTTCTTCAAAAACCCACATGTCAACATAATGCTTGAATAAGTGTGGACGAGCAGCTGCATTTTCAGCAAGAATCTTGGCTACGGTTGTACCCCAATTTCCCGAACCAATGACGGCAATTTTGAATGGAGAACCGCCTTGGTTAATTGCATTTGTAGGCGAGGCAAGAATTTGCGACACCTGCTGTAATCTTTGGACTGGTGTAGACATATTGGTATAAGCGATGACTCTTTTTTTCTTCTCTTTTTGTTAATTAATTCGAGGTTCTGGTTTGCCTTGTAAACTCTGGGCTCAACGGACGTGTTCACAGCGATAGAAAAGAATACAAAGTAAGTTTATAAAAAATAGAATGATTTTCCTCGATACAAAAAGCAAATGTATTGTAGCGAAATAAAAGTAGCAACGAGGGGAGTAATGTTCAAGGTAAGTTTACCTGGTTTAGTGCCCAACAAGGCCATGCCTTTATATAGAGCTTATCGGGTCAAAAAAAAAAAAAAAAAACGAGTCATCGTCGCGCAGCTGCCGAGGAACAAATTCATCTCGACCGATACCGGGCACCGCGCCTACACCTTCCCGATTCTGGGCGAAGAGGGATTTTAGATGTTAGGGTAGATAGGAAAAAAGAGAAAGAAAAAGAAAAAGAGTTGAAAAAGTTGAATTTTTTTCAATTTGGTTTGCTATTTTCCATTGAAAGCAAGAAATTTAGTATTAGGGATGATTTGTTTGAGTTTGGCATGAGACATATTCTTTCACGTCATTGAGAATTATGATCCCGGCTCCAGGCGATTGAGAATTGTCGCAACTTCTCGCCTGCACTGGGAATCAGAGGAGGAGGCTTACGTAGATAAATTTATAAATTAACCAAGTATGCGCCTGAGTGATGACATCTGATGAATTGAAAATAAGACTGATTGATTTGGGTATTTTGAACTTCTCTTGATTTCTTATTGAAAGAAAAAAGAAATAAATACAAATCAGAGAGGTTTTATTTTAGTGCACATGTTTTTCCTTTTTTTTTTTTTTTTTTCCAAATGTTGCTCTCTGTCTGGACTCTGTATCATTTTCTGGGATTTCGCTGGCAGATCATTATATGACGTCAGGAATATTCTAAGAGCATGTGACCCGCATCCCCTCTGTAAAAGCTTGAGCTATTCCAGCCGCTTGACCGGTATATGCGCCGTGAAAATATGCTTCTAACGATTTCGGTTCCATTGGCGTTTGTTATTTTTTTTTTATATTGCTGCATTTTTGAGTATCAGTTAAACATATATATTGTGTATAGAAAAGTGGAAAACACACTGAATTGTTGATAAATATTTAGTGCGACCACTCAAAGTTGAATTAACTCTATGTAACTAATTGAATCGTCTAATATCTTGAAAAAAAAAAGCTGGAAACTTGAAGACCTTATTTTAAATTCGAATTATTATTTTTTCCCCAACATTCAGTGACAAACCTCTATACTCTTGTGCTGATACTTAAAATAATGAAATATGTACCAAGATATCATCCTTCATTTCACGTGACTCAACGGCAGTGGAGCGGTTGCTAAAAAGTTCCAAACCGCAAACTCAAAAAAGTCAATAGTTACAAGTTTCTTTATACTTGTTATCAAATCAACTTTAGCCAATAAGTTCACTTGTTATAGTCATGAAATGCATGGAATGCATACGATTCGGTATTGCACCTGTGCCTCGCCTTCTTGCTTACCTACTCCTAATTCTAGCTGTACTTTCACAAGCACTATTATACTCCTACATGTTCATCAAAGGCCTCATGTATCGATGCAAATTCACGCCATTTTGAGAAAATGAATGAGAGAAAAGTTAGGCCAGTTTTACAATGAAAAGTTATTAACGTCGGTATATCTATTAATAAATAATTTCACAATTGTTGGAGCACTCAATGCATCAATTATTGGAAACAGTCTAAGGGCTAACTTCTAAGGTTGAATTATAAGGTGGGGCGCCGGGAGGAAGGCAAGAACGAGAGAGCAAGGGAAATGGATGAATCAAGAACCAAGAGCAGTAGCTCTGGACAAAAAATAAAAAAACACACACACACACACACACATATAACACCAGGCGTCGTTTTCTCCTCGGAAGAGATCACTTGTTCCGAAGAATATCTAGGTTAGTGTTGTATAGTTTCTTTTCGGCGTTCCGCTTGCATGTCATTGTGCCAATGTGTCTTTTAAGCGCATCCCTGCGGGCAAACCCTTTTCCACATTGACTACAGATATTTGCAGGAATAGACAAGTGCTGTTTTGCGTGACGTTTCAAATCCAGCAGACGCCGGAACAGCATTGAGCAACCCAGACAAGGAAATTTCCGCTGTTCCGAAACACTCAGCCGATGCTGATGTGCCTGATCACCACTATGTTCCGGACTTGCGCTTGGACTGGACATGGATTTATCCAAAAGAAAATTCCAGCCCTCGCTTTTCTTACTAGCAGGATTGTTATCGTCATTGTAATCATTGTCATTGTCATCATCATCATTTTTGTTGTTATTGTTATTGTTATTCTTATGATTGCCAACAAATATATTGTTGCTGAGATTCGGAAACCCCTTATAGAAGTTCTGGATGTTAAGCTGCCCGTTTTC
>JAJMCO010000183.1:0-24825 GCA_030573015.1 Metschnikowia peoriensis | reverse complement strand
TCAAGAATCAGGATCAACCACCGATGCGGGTCTCAAGTTATTAGATGCTACTGACGAGTTTTGATTTCAGTCGCTAGCTCTACACGGTTTTTACCCTACTTTACACTATTATCAGTTGGGCATAAGTTGTTTGTCGAAAAATATTTCCATTCATTACCATAATTCTTGACCATGATTCCTGAATGACAACTACAAGCAGTGGTGGAGAATGTGAAAACGGAAAAAAAAAGAAAAGAGGAAGGAAATGCTGTTGACTGTACACCTGCCCCTTTTTCTGAGTGTTACTGGAAAAGGGGACAAACTTCAACCAAAGTGTGTCCGATCATGGTTTTCCACATTCCGCAAACACCTTTTTTCGATTTAATGTGTGTGCAATGATCTCATTGCTTTGAACAATGTCACGCCTTTTTTTTAATTTTAAGCTATCACCAAGAATGTGTGACTTACACGGCCAATAAAAAAAAAGATAGAAAAAAAAAAAGAGCGCCTGTTTCCTAGATCGGAAAATTGATCAACAGTGATTACTAATATCGTTCGTGTACATGCACGTCCGTGCCTTTACAAGTCAAACACCGACTTTTTTCGCGCGCGTGTTCCGGAGTTATACCAAAAAGGGAAATTAAAGGGTTCTTGCTTGCTGGTGGTTGACCCGATATGTGCAGTGTGTTATTGCGGAGATATCTCTGGTTGGTGTATCTCCATAAACGTGTTTTTTGCAAACAAGCGTTAGCATTTTGGGAATTATTCATTTCATAATCGTCACTTTTGCACTGTTTCACAAGTATGATACTGCCATGTAAACAAATCTAATCATGATCAAAAACATACACACCAGAATAAAAAAAGAACGGAAAGGTTCACCCCACTTTGAGATTTTGAGGCTTATTCCATAGCCCCACGGCAATTTTCGGTTGTGAAAGGTTTGGTGGCGAGTGCTTACTACTTTCACTCGCTCCGAGGGGACGGCGAGCGAAAAATGTAAAACTATTTAAGACGACATGATCCCCTTGGATTAGTCTTTTCTTTTTCTTTTCATCAATCTTTATCGTCCATATAAACGGAAAGAGAAAAACATATCCCAAATTCCATAAAAATGTATCCAGAAACTTTCGAAGCTATCGGTGTCCATGATTTCGACGACTGGTTAAACCCAAAGAGATTCGAGTTTAAGCCTCAGGAATTCAGAGACTACGATGTTGATGTTGAAATCATGGCTTGTGGTGTTTGTGGATCTGATATTCATGCTGCCAGTGGAAACTGGGGCCGTCCTTATGCACCAGTAGCTGTTGGACACGAGATTGTTGGCAAAATCGTGAAAATCGGCCCAAATGCTAAGAAAGGGTTGAAGTTGGGTGACCGTGTGGGAATTGGTGCTCAATGTGACAGCGATGGAACATGCATTGCATGTGAAAAAAACTTGGACAATAACTGTAGAAACTTAGTCGGCACATATTTTGGTACTTACCCAGAGACGGGTATCAACACTCACGGTGGAAATGCTTCTCACATTAGAGTGAACTCGAAATACGCCTTCAAGATTCCAGACAACTTGGAAACTGCATATGCGGCCCCACTTCTTTGTGGAGGTATTACTGGGTTCTCGCCTCTTTTGCAGGCCAAAGTAGGCAAAGGCACGAAAGTGGGTATTTCTGGAATTGGTGGTATTGGTCACATGACGGTTCTTTTCGCTAAAGCATTAGGTGCGGAAGTTTATGCCATCTCGCGTTCTAATTCTAAAGAGAAACTTGCTAAGGAGCTTGGTGCTGACCATTTCTGTGCTACTGATGATGAGGATTTCGTTGAGAAATACGGAGACACCATTGATCTTTTGGTCAACACCAGTAGTTCGTTTAAGGGCTCTTCTTTCGAGAAAACATTGAAAATGATCAGACCAAGAGGTAAGTTGATTTTCATCACTGCTCCTCCAGCGGATGAAGAGCTCACTCTTCCACCAATGAACTTGCTTATGAACAACTTGTCGGTGCAAGGTTCTCTTATCGGCCCTGCTGAGGAAATCCAATACATGCTTGACTTTGCTGCTGAGCACAATATTAAGCCATTGGTGGAGACGGTGGATATTTCGGAAGAAAACTTGGGTAAGACCTGGAAAAGGGCAGAGGAAGGCGATGTCAAATTTAGATTCACCATGGTGGGCTATGACAAGTGTTTCAAGAAGTAGAGGTAGATTGAATTGTATATGGGCCAGCTTATAGTAAGTACAAATAATATAAATGTATGTGAATTTGAAGTTTTGCCAGATTCTAGGCGAAAGGTGACTTTAGAAAAACTGCTAATAGGTGAGATTTTTGATATAACAAATGATTGTATTGGTTGTTGAATTGTGAAATCACAAGGACAAAGTTGCAACTTGTTCATCACCGTTCATATGGCTTCCCGTCTTAACCGATTTATCACACAACGATCACCAAATAAATAAAATACTGAAATGTGCAATGAATTTCCTCCATAATAGGAATTACATGATGACTATATTACGAGTGTAATCTTGAAGGTTTGACCAGAACACGCGTAATAGATCGCAAAAGAGTTTTATCAAAAGTACAATCCAGAACGTCGATTCTTAATTCTTTTTATATTTTTATTTTTTATTGATGGCTTCCTCTGACGCGAGATCTTGAAGTATTAAGTATGATACGATCATCTGTGCTTGTCTGAGTTACAGTATTTCACGTGTCACAGTTCTGCACTTGTGCTATTCCATAAGAGGCAAAATCTACACCATCCACAAAAACAAAAAAAAAGGATAACAAAAAGAAGATCAAAAAATTGACGAAATGAATCAAAATTTTGCGTTTCATTTAATTAGCTAGCTCTGGTATGGCGATATTCCTCATGCACTCTATATTTCACCAAAACAAAGATTGTAACGCGACGCGCGTCGCACCAATAACAATGGAAAATCATTCCCCACTTTTTATCTTCTTTTTTTTCTTCTCCATGAACCCATCATTTCTTCATCATAAACATGCCAAGCTATGGTCTGCAAATTCCCAAAGATGCGCTTGAAAAAGAGCAACGCGTACAAAAAGCGATGGAAGCATTAAACCGCAAAGAATTCCACACGCCCGCAGAGGCCGCAAACCATTATAACGCAAATTTGGAAACGCTTAAACGGCGGCTAAAAGGCGCCAAAAGTGCAATATTCAGGATTTTGGAAAGGCACAAAATCAATGATGACGAAGATGAAGTGCTTCAGAAATGGATTCGAGATATTGTGGCGCGGGGCGTGTTCCCTACAGATGAAGTGATCCGTGATATGGTGGACTGTATTCTTGACAGAAGAAACCCTGTTTCTTATGATACCGTAGACGATAATTGGGTGAAGGAGTATTTGCTGCGCACGCCTCAAATTGCCGAGTTAGTGCGCGACACGCTTCGGTCTGGAGCTTATGAAGAAGATGAGGAAACGATCAGGTCATGGTTTGAAATCTTGCGGAAAGTAATGCAGCAATACGATTTCTCGCCGGCCGATATCTATAATGTCGACGAGGTCTTGCACGTGACAGGGGAAGGGTGGACGACGGCCATCGAATGTTCAAACGCTGCAGGAACAACGTTGCCTCCTTATTTAGTAATGGCATTTGAAACCGACGAGCCGTATGTCTTTGGTGATGATGGAAGGTACGATTGGTTTTGCGAACTCAGTTTCCATGGCTTGACCCTGGACCAGAGCAGGCTCCAATGGCTCGAGCGTATCTTTCTTCCGCAGTTAAGGACCCACAGAAATCCAGAGAAACACCTGCTTTTGATTTTCAGTGGCCACGGCGGCCAAATCACCCCGTATTTCGACGAAGTTTGTGCTGCTCACAACGTGGTGGTGGTGTGTATGCCGGCAAACGCGTCCAACGTGCTTCACCCGCTCGATATGAAACGAAAATGGCGTCTCATGGATGCAAACACCAAAGCAAATAGAGAACAAGTGGCGTTCACAGCTGCTTATGATGCTCTAAGACGCGTTGCGTTCGAGCCTGAAACGGTGAAAGAAAGTTTTGCCGAGGCGGGACTCGTGCCCTTCGACCCTGACCGTGTGTTGGCGAAATTCGAGAAATCGGAGTTCAGAACCCTCCCGGATTTGACTCACGAATCCATGTATTTGCCAACAATGCACTTTTTTTTCTTGTACTTTGGTGCTGGGACCAAATCAATGTACACGCTTTTGGATTGGGCCACCACATTTCCGCATGGTATTGGCACATCGGTGTTGAATCAGTGTTTCAAAATCTACCAAATGGCAGTGGAAATCAGCGCTCCACTTTTAAAAATGGGCGACCTGATCATAAGGAAGAGCGAAAATATCAAACAGAAAAGGGCCCGCTTTACGATGAGCGAATTCATGGACCTCGAAGAATTCCAAGATCATTTCAAGAAAGGACGTGTTATTTTCACGCACCACTATACGGGGCCGCTCACTATAAAGGGCCCTTTTACCCACAAGCAGTATGTTTCTGGCCTTTGCAGTATATGCAGAATGAAAGGCCATATTAGTACCTATTGCGCTCAACGAGAAGATAATCATGACTATTTCTACTGGCAGAATTAGCCATGTGTTTTCAAAAAATCAAGGAGGTCTACTGCCGAAAAACTCAGCCCATAACGTACCCAGAGCACGTCATTTGATACGTAACACTCGTAATCCTTTCCGCTGGGGAATAATAACTCGGAAATCTCATTCATTTGCCCGTCCCGGCGCCCAGTTGCTTGGAAAATCACGTTGTATTGCAGACACTTTTGCTGCACGACATCTTTGAAAGTCACTATAAGATCCCGCGCGGCAATGGAATACACACTTGATGTGGTTTGTTCGCCTAAAACAAACGCTTCAAGTCCTTGTACGGGAATCTCGTTCTGGTTATAAGTAGGGAGCTTATATACCACAGGTATGTTCTCGCGGAAATTTCGCATTGTCTCGATCATCACATTCGTATACCATAAAAGTATGTTTTTGACTCCAGGATATTCTTTGCTGAGCACCGAAAACAGATCTTGCCAACGGTAAAACAACGATAAGGGGCTTTTGGCCTCGAACAACGCTTGTGAAAATATCTTCACCATAGGATTTAGTACGCAGAGCAGTAGAACGATTTCCAGTTGCGTCGAAGAAATGAGATTGAATGAGTGTTGGAATTCAAGAACAAGCGCGAGCGACTTATCAATATTATCGACAAAAGTATTCCCAAGACAGAAAGTAAGCAAGTTTGAAATCAAAAGTTTTTTCAATTCAGCTGCCCTTTTTTCATGGTACTGATCGATTAGCAAAAGACCAGTTTGCGAAAAGTGGTCAAGCACAGGCCTTATGCTGCGTTCATAGTAAGTCCACATAGAACCGCTTAATTTTTTCCATTCGTTGGTGAAAAAAGACTCGTATTTCTCAGCAACCATACCCACAATTTCCCTTCGACGTGAATCTTCCCAATCAAATTCAGCCAAGTTCTCGATTATTCTGGTTTCGAAACCCTGATGTAAATCCCATTCCTCTATAGTAGATACAAGAGAAGGCATAACGATTTCTTCAAGACTATAGTGCTCGACTAATGGCGAGTTTATAACCACCGGAGAATCCAACCAAAATCTGAGATCGTAATCTGGATTTTGCGGACTGTTTTTCAAGAGTTGTACCACCAAATAATCCCATGGGTTAAGAACTGTCGGAGAATATTCGGACTCCAAATTTCTGTATAACACAGCCCAGTGCAGTAATTGGCTTAGTGCTTCTTCATTTAACGATGTGAAAAGCGTGGTCACGTGAGGCTTAGCGTATGCTACAAATATCGTTTGAATATCAGGAAGATTTGCATATGGTTCTTTAACGATATTTTCAAGCAAAGCCGATATTTTGGAAATATCGTTATCGGCGAACTTAAGTTTCTCGATCAATGCCTCTAGTGTGGATTTTTCCAAGGTTTCGGCCTCAAGCGAATGGTCAAGATGGTCGATCTCCAACTGCAAGTTCCTCATTTTCGCATCAAGCAGCGTTATTTGTGAGCTGATGGCCGAGAGTTTTGTATGAGCTTTTTCCACCTCCAAGGGATTTGCACTTGCACTGGCATTATCGGAAAGTTCCTTATAATATAGGGGCACCTTGATTTTGGCATTTTCAAGTGTATCAATCACCGCAAATAAATCGTATGTGGGTTTTGAAAAAGTTACAGTTTTGTTGGTGGGCAGTAGTTCATCTTCCGAGCTCGAACCTTCAGTTTTGCTGGCGGGTTTCTCCCTGATTCCACCTATACCCAATCCTTGGGGCCGTAGTTTTGTTTCTATGGGAGCTGCAATTCCATTCTGTTTAGAGCCCAATCCTTTACCCGCCTGGTACCCCATGCCCATCAATAATTTGGCTCCAATTCCATACTGGCTTACCATTGAATTTTGCGTTTCGTTCTTTCGAGAACTAGAGGGAATTGCATTTCCAGAAGTAAACGAGGATTTTTTCACAAATGGATTTACGGATATATTTGGATTTTCGACCTCAGAATCCTCATTTTCTTCAATCTCATCGTCATCTTCTTCCATATCTGAGTACTCATTATGCATTGCACTCATCATGCCAAGTTTGCGTCCGGTTCCCGCCGAATTTTCATTCGAATTATCGAAAGAATTTTGTGCCTCATTACTAGTGCCTGAATCAGCAGCAGCAGAAAATAAAATCCCGCTTTTTCTGTGGGACATTTGTGATCATAAGTAATGGAAGCAGCGCATGTTAACGATAAATCTGGGGCTCCAATTTAGGCTGCTTGTCTGCACTCGCACTGTTTTTTTTTTTTTAAGAGCGAGCCAGGGCCTGCATCAGAGTAACTAAATTGTTTGGTAATATGATATTATACCTACAATATTATGGTGTTTATTGTTATATATTTTTTCTTCGATATTCCGTGATTGACTGATTCAACGATTCTATGGTCTGTTTGAGTGCCGGGGAAAATATAGTAAATTTGCTGCCTCCACCACGTCTTCGCAACCCCATAATTGTATGTGTGCCTTAAGAAAATAGATTGTATAGTTGAAGGTTTGTTCATCAAGCGGGATACCAAAAACATCGAAGCTTTAGATATGGGATTTCCAGAATTCTCTTAAAGCCCAATATGCATCCAGTGATGTAGTTCGAGAATCAAGTATATGGAGAAGGGAGGCGTCTTATGAAGATAAGTCGCAAGTAGACTGTCGTTAAATTATGGTTTATACAATCAATGCGCTTCCATTATAGTTAAACGACCTTTGAAATGACGCTCAATAACCCTAAATTCTCCAATCTTCTTTTGGTGTCACAAACAAGAAGTCTATAGGGAGGTACAAAAACAAAATGAGTGAATGAAAAGATCCACAGCAACCCACCCGTTTCCCGCTGAACAACAATGTCATTTTGAACTTCACTTCCCCACATGCGTATTCTTCAAAAGCTGCACCAACCGGTCCTCATCTTCGCGAGCTGATTCTGCCTCTAAATCGTCCAAGCCCTCGCTAATCACCTGTACTAAACGAGGAAGCCCGGATTCACCCGGCAAGTGGAAATCGGCAGGAATAAAGTCGCCGTATTTGCGAAGCCATTCGCGGCGCCGTTCGATTTCTTCATCTTCAAAAGGAAGTAGATCTCGGTTTAAACTCTCGTCCAAGACCTTGACGAATTTACGCGGATATACGAATTTCTCGTAATGGAGCTCGCTTAAATACTGAGCCTGATAAACAGAGCAAAACTGGCGGTAGTGGTCTGCAAGAGCGGTTAATGTAGAAGCATAAGTTTCGACCGGAAAAGCGCCTGGATTCCCCTCTTTTTCCTCGAGCGAGCTGATTTTATAGACAGTTTGGCCCTGGACAAGCAAAAGGAGGAGCCGAGTGGCGTCGTTTGTTTCGAAATCTCGGCTTTCATTGGAAAACAGGTCACACTTTTCAAGAACCAGACCTACAGTGTCTAATTTCTGTGTGGCAAAAGCCGACGCCCGTTTACCGTTATGCATGATAATATCGTGGATCGCATGTACCTCCTTAAGCACGGCGGGCAATTCCAGGGTATCTGCCCGCAAAACCTCTAGATCTTTCCCCGTTTCTGGGGTTAAGTTTGAAGCAAGCATGCATTGGTCATAATGATTTGTAAGCATATGCAAGAGACTGGCGAGTTCCAGACTCAAGGCGTTATTTTCCTTTAATACTGTGCCCACAAGATCCTGCGGCGCCTTATTTGTGTTTAACGGCGCTTCTACAGATACATACTTCAAGAGCGGTTTTAGTGCAAGAATTTGCGTTTCATACAATGCACTTAATCGGGAAAACTGGGCCAGAAGCTCGGGTATACGCGATAATGTTTGTGCCATGTTTTTTTGAAGAAGTGAGCTCATCTTGCCACAGTTTTTAAGGTGGATCTGGACGTTTTCTCGTAAATTATTGATTTCTTCTGTGGCCACAAAATCCGCTAGACAATAGTGCCGTTTTGCCGAATTCTCACTGTTTTTCACAAGAAATAGGGGCACATCGACCGTTTCTAGCGTGGCCAAAACCGTGTCCAAGTCACGAAGCGCCGGGTGCAAAATCGTGGTTACTCTCTTTTCATGGCCATTGATGACAGAATCCACCGATTCCTGCATATGTTTCGATAGCAGCACAATCAGAGCATGTGCTTTCAGTGATTTGGCGAATTTTTCTTCGGCGGCCGTGATTTGGGCGGGTAATTCTGTTGTCAAAATATCGGTTGTGGAATTAAGACTAGTATGGGCTTGAGCGGAGATTTTCTGTGCCTCTTCCAAAGTCTGGCGAGCCTGCGCCGTCCATTGTGCCACCTCCTCGTGAAGAGACATGAAAAGTTTGAGGAATTTTCAAAAAAAAAATGGGAAAAAAATGGGGAAAGAGTCCAAGTTATATATTTTAAAAAAGTGTGGGTCTCACTCTCTGCATTAGAACTCGCAGTGCATTGAATAGCTAAATATGCTGTAGAAGCTTAGGCGCGAGGCGCGACGATTAACGTGGATAAATTATGGATAATACACGTCACGTGACTTAGATAAGATAACCAGTGACGGATCTAAATGAATGAATATGGGCGGTCTTAAGAGCTTAGAAAGTTTTATTTCTTTGGATTTTCTTTCAGAAAAGGTGGGGGAAAAGTTTTAGTTTTTTAAACGAATTTTTTCTTAATTAGCACGAGAATTCGGCGGTTCCGTAAGCTGCCACATTACTTATACTAAAGAAATGGAGTGTAATTCGGCCAGAAAAAACGGGAGGAAATTGAGAAAGAAGAAGAGAGAGAAAAGGGAAGAGAATAGGTTTTTATGGATAAATTTCGGGCTAATTGATAATCACCACTCGTGCTTGAAAAAAAAAAAAAATAAAACTTCTGGTTCTTGCAACAGTATTAGCTCACCATCTTCATTCTCCATGCATCTATCCATCTTTCCATCCACTCAATTCGCAGCTTATTTCTAATTAAAGCACGAAGACAGGTAATGATGGAGAGAGAGGAAAAGTACCGTCAGCCTAAGAATTGATTGATTGAAGTTTCCTTGAATTACCAGAAATATCCACTTTTTTTTCGTCTTCTTTTTATCACTGACTATAATGATGAGAATTGCTTTTAAGCAATCAGTAACATGGCCTTTGCTTTAATAAACAGATCCGCAGTTGAGGAATACCAACAAGTTGTATTAAGGGTCCCCAGAAAAAAGTTTGTTTACACTTCAGTCATGCGTTCTAAAAATAAAGGGGTGTTATTTAGAAATATCGTATTTTTCTCATATTCAAGGTATACACTAGAAATTATACTGGTTCGTTAATCACCACAATATCACTTACCCAATCACTTTGAGGAAACACACGTGCCACATACTTGTAAGAAAGGGAAATTACACGAAAAATAAAAAGAAATTGGTGTTACCTTTTCATCAGAAATATCAGATTTTAGCCTTTTAGGACTTTGGCCAACCAGATCATTTTCACCTGTAGATCCATCGGCTCGACGGTTTTATGTGTCTATATTATCCTGATTGATTTTTCTTTTCAAAGAGTTTTCCTCTACTACTGGACCGGTTTGTTGAGTTACCGGCGTTTCGATAGAAGAGTCGTTCTCACTTTCATCCAAACTAATTATTTCTTGAGAAACTTGGGACGACTTATGTTCGTTTACTTTCAGCGGTCCCCCACTTTGATTATCTATGGATATTTCAATTTTTGGCCAGGGAACCGAGTTGGGACCTTTATTTCCCATACGAGGTTTCAGAGTGGCTGACTTCTCTGCTTACAAAATTACTGAAGATCCGCCAGAGTCCAAGATTGTCACAAATTTCGGGTTGAAAAGTTTTAAGGTTAATATTAACAGCCATATTCAGAGCTTCAAGCAGAGCCAAAAGAAAATTTTGCAGTCAGTGGTTGCTGACGAGATCAACAATTCAACAGGAGCGACTTTATATCTAATACTGGTGTTCATAAGTTTGAAAAGTCAATCCGTGAAATTCAGGATGATCCAGCTATATTGCATGACTTTATAAAGGACTATCTCATTCAGGAGGGATATTTGCGGGAATTACCAAATATTGAAAAAGATTCTTACTGCAAAATCAGATTGGAATACTTCCTACCAGAAGCTTTTCAACGAGCTTTACAAATTTGTGACAACATACACAAAAGATACAACTTTCGAAACGAATTGGGTCCTTTATGGTGAAATTCACAAGTACTGTCACATTCCACCTAAAACGGATCTTCCGGTCATCAAATTTTTCTGTGAAGCAGAGAGATCAAATGCCGCCTTGCTCATTGTTCGTCGGATGAAGATGTTGAACGAGCTTCACGCTAATGAAAATATATAAATCCAGCGCCGTTGCGTGAAATTTATACATATCTACTCAAAGTTTTTGGGGATGAATTGGATGAAGAGGGAGTTGTTGAAGTCCACGAGTACCTGAAACTGCTCCGTACATCTACGAATGTTACAAAGAAACAATATTTCTGATCTGAAATCTGGTTATGGCACTTGCTCAAGTAATGCTGAGCCCTGGCTAATCGTTATCCGCAAAATCCCCATCGCTTTGGCTGAATAATATCAAGAACAATATTTCCATGTTCCATGTTCCATGTTCCATTTGCCTGTCTTGGCCTGCACAGAAGCGCTCCACTCAAGTCCAAGTCCGTCGCGCCAAAAAAAAAATCCAGCCTTGCATAGTGTGAAATGCGAGAAACTCGGACAATTTCTTCAGCTTCCTTCAGATACAACAAACAAGTATTAACCTTGAGTCTGAGTCTCAGTAACAATATCTAGATCTGGCGAGAGGCACAAAAGAAAAAAAAAAAGAAAACAAACAAACATAAAATAGAAAAGAATTGAAATTCTCAGAATCACCAGAATTCAGGAAATATACATTATATAAACAAACAACAAAATACGGCCATTTTTATAATAATCTATCATGGATGCTATAGTGAGGTTACGCCAGGCGATTATCGCGCATGAACCCATCGAACTAAAAATCGTTGGAGACGCTGAAACGTCCACGGAAATGATCAAAGATGCCACGCACGTGCGGATTGGCGACGGTCTTTATGCGCTTGATGAAGTGACAAGTTTCCGCAACGAAAACGAGCCACAAACGCTTCGGGCGGTTGTTTTTTGCTGGCTTCATGATAAATCGTCGATTGTTGACTACAAAACCGCATGTTTGGAGCAAAACGTGGCCGACTTCAAGTTTTTGGTAAAGGCCGAGTTGACCACGTGGCTCAGTGGCCGCTCGGACACGTGTAAGTTCATTGAAAACCAGGATAATGGCAACGAAAAACATAGTGAAACAGGCGCCAGCGGCGTCTCCTCCAACGATTCGGCCAACGGCCTGAATCCGAAGAAAAGACTGCTGGATGATCCTCGCTTGGCCCGGATTTCCGAGCTTGAACTCGACTCGCTCGACCATAATGCAGCCTTGAGAGGAACGAAAAACATCTTGCTCAAAAACCTTGTTTCAGATGCAAAACGCTTCACGGCCCAGTTGAAACGGGCCCGTCCTTCCAAACAAAACGACGCACGTAACCCGCATAATGGTGGTGCTGGTGCTGGTGCTGCCAAAAAACAGCCGATTATCATCGTTTCCCCAGCCACTACAGCCCTTCTTTCCTTAAGCAATATCAAGGAGTTTTTGGAGGAAGGCCGGTTTGTGGAGCCTGCATTGAAGCGGCCCGACACAAACGTGGTCACGATAAACCGGCCCTCGGATCGGTTTGTGCCTGCTGCACAGCTGATTATGGTGGTGGATAACGTGGATTTGTTTACAAAGCCCGAGTACTGGGACCGGGTGATTGCCATTTTCACCACGGGCCAGACGTGGCAGTTTGCGAAATTCAAGTACCAGCGGCCCGAGGTTTTGTTCCAGCACTACCACGGATTTTACATGGGATACCTGGGCGATCTTGTACCTAAGCAAATCAAGGACTGGAATGTGTCTGTATTAGCCGTGGACCGTGGCGAAAAACGGTTTAGAGATAAGATGATTGTGCGTGACTTGTGGTCGCAGTTGGACAAGACGCTTGCTGCAAAAAACTATGGTGTTTGAGAGATGTAAATAGGTGGATAGAAGAGTTGTATGTAATTGTATGGCTAGACTAATATTCCGTTCGGCTTGTTCCTTGTTTGGACCCTTTGAATTGTCAATGGAGTAAAAAAAAGTCAGCCTTTTCTTTCTCTTCAGTGGATAGTTTGTCATGAGTGGATAGGATTGATGTAATATTTTAACACAAGATCCGAGAGACGAGCAGATGTTATTGGGTAAGGATGAACCGGGGTCAATTACATGTGAAAGTTATTAAACTCATCTTACTCTCTAATATGATAATGGTGAATTCAATGTCTTATCCATTTATAGTATTCTTCAGCTTTGGGTTTCATCCCTTTGTAGTGTTTCTTAACATTGGATTCCATTCCCTACCCAGTCACCTACTTGCTAAAGTAATGCACTTCTTCATCCAAACTTCTCTTTTTCATTTGCCCAAAAGAGTACTTGAAGCTTTAAAGATTTTCAGTATTTGAATTTAGGCCCCGAGGATCCCAGCCCAACTAAAACGAATCCCACCTTCCTTTTGCTATGGTTATAGATTATGGCATCCGCTTTTTCACATATATATATTGTTTTTTATTAACTCCACCATCAAACCGCCTATTTTTATTTCATGTTCTCTGTCTAGTGCCTCCAGAAATACGATATATGGCGAATCACTTCCTGAAAACATCTACACGAAAAAACAGTGGCCGATCACTTTTGCGTTGCGTTCATCAAATGTCCATATCCAAGTCTATCCAATTTTTTTTTTATCTATATACAAAGAGCAGCTTCAACGAGAAAGACACGCGAGCCTCATAAAAACAGAAAGAAGTAAAAAGAAAAAAAGAGAAAGAAAAATCACTGGTATGTTTTCTCAAGTTCCACGAATCGGGCATAAAGCTCATCAACACGCAAATTCTCCACCTTCCGGCTATCACGCGTCCGCACAGAAACCGTGCCATTTTCAATATCCCGGTCACCTACCATCACAATATAGGAATATCCTTTTTGAAGAGCATCTTTAATACGCGTGCCCACGGTTTCATTCCTCGCATCCACATCAACATGGAAATGATGGCCTGTGAGAGGAGCCACCAGTTGTGGCGCATTGATGATTTCCCCGCAAAGAGCCTTACAAATTTTCTCTGCCTCGGCATGATGACGATCAGAAACTGGCACCACAAGTGCCTGGCGCGGATTGAGCCAGAATGGCCATTTGCCTTGATAATGGTCTAGCAAAATGGCGAAAAACCGCTCGAGCGAGCCGAAAACTGCACGGTGAACCATGATTGGCCGGTTTTCTCTGCTACCAGAAGCTGAAGTGTATTTGAGATCAAAGCGTGCCGGAAGCTGGAAATCTAATTGTACAGTGCCTACTTGATGGCGTTTGCCGAACGCGTCCGTGACCAAAACATCGATTTTGGGCCCATAAAACGCCCCGTCACCTTCACGCACCTGCCACGAGTCCGTGCATTCATTAAGCACCTGAGTAAGCTGGGTTTCGGCGCGGTCCCATGTTTCCAAATCACCAATATACTTTTCGGGCCGCGTGCTGAGGAAAAATTCGACGTTTTTCTTGCTATCGATGCCGAAAACCGCATAAGTATCTTTAATCAAGTTCAAAGTATTGGCAATTTCCGCATGGATCTGGTGCATTTCACAGAAAATATGGCCATCGTCCTGATGGAATCTTCTGACTCTTGTAAGACCTGAAAGAGCACCCAGCGCTTCGTTCCGGTGAAGCGACAGAAAGTCCAGGTACCGGATCGGAAGCTCGTTATAGGAACGGTCAAATTTGGCGTAAATGAGACAATGACCAGGACAATTCATTGGCTTAAGGCCATATTCATGAGGGTTTTCTCCACTTTCTTCTTCTCCTTCATGGACTGCTCCACCTCCACAAGTATGGCTTTCACCCTCAAAATCCTGGATTTCCTCCTTCAGCAGATCGTTGCCCACCACTTTGAACATATCGTCCTTATAATTTTCCCAGTGGCCCGATTTCTGCCAGAGCGATGTTTTATAGATAAGCGGCGTGACCACTTCGTGGAAGCCGTAGCGCAACTGCTGGTTTTTCATAAACCCCACCAACTTATTAAACACCCGCGTGCCATGTGGTAAGAAAAATACCAGTCCTGGCGTCACGGGGTCCGTCACGAAAAGCTGCTGTTTTGTGGCGATCACGTGGTTTGCTTGTGTGGCCAGTTCCTTCACGCCCGTGCTATACCGTGCACGCCAAACACGCCCAAGAGCATGTGAACGGATTTTGACTGTCGACATGAGTGAAATAAAACGGGGGGTTTTGGGGGGTGTAGGGTGGTTTTTGAAGGGGTATCTAGATGAGTCGGCTTAACTATGGGAGTTTTCATGGGCCCATGTCGGTCGATGCACCGCGTGCGCGCACCACCATATTGAGTGGTTTTGAGAAGTGAAGAAGAATTGTAATGTTCTATGGATTGTATTTTTTTTTTTTTTTTTTTTTCTCCGAGGATTGTAGGAAGTATAAAAAAAGTATATATTAGATAAAGTAATTTGAATGGAGAAAAAATTAAAGATGAAAAGCAGATTTCCTGCAGGATTTACAGTTGCTTATTCACCAGCAAAAGATGTCTTTAGTTGACCATTAGAAGTGTCGAAATTAGGACCAATATTTCATCTTCGTTCCGTTCATTTTACCTCCAGAAACGTAAAGACTTGAATCCAAAAACGCTAATCAATCAGTTTCATCCAGAAAAAAAAAAAGAACCGGTGAGCACTCGCTTCTTTGGGTAGCTTCAGTTGAAAATAATAAGCATGGAGTATACGAGCTAACAAATCAACTCAGATCAAAATCCCACAGCATAGCTCGTATCACTTGCAATCTCTATATTATTTTCTTGAATTGTCAGAATTGCACACCAAACTGTGACCCTTTGAGCAGTTTGTCTCCAAGAAAAAAATCCTTTGAATCCTCATCCTGGAGAAAGCCATAATCTTTCTTAATCAACAACCACAAAAAAAAAATAGTAAAAAAAAATAAATAAAAAAGTTTCCCCAATATCATTCTCTATGTCTCAAAAGAAGAAAAGAATCACTCTTCGTTTCTTATCACGCAGCAATCTCCTGTTTCGCCGGAACTTCAGCAGCTTCCAGTTTCAGCCCCATTTTCTCCGCCACAACACTCTGTCTTTCGCCCTGCGCCCTCCAGCCTTCAACCTTAACCTTAAAGCCGCTGAAAGTTTTAAATTCCAACGAACCTTTTTTCCATTTGCGGCACGGACGGCCCGATTTATCCAATACTTGGGTCACGGTATTGAGAGTGAGGCCGGCCGTGCTCAATTCCTTTGGCCCCGTATTGATTTTGGTCACGAGCGGCTCTTCCACCGGAGCAGGCGAAGATCGAGGTGAAGTGGCATTTTTTTTATCTTCAGCACTAAGTTTTTTGGCCCGAGACCGTGGTTTAGGTGCTGGTGCGGCGAAAACCGGGAGTGTTTCAAGAAAACTCGGGGGAAGCCGGAGCTTGACGTTATATTTCTTGGCCGGAGGCATACTTGTGTGAAGATTTGTTTGTTTTGGAGTTGTGCTGGTGAAAAGAGGATTTTCTTCTTTCCTATTCCCTTTTCTAGTATTCGTTAAGTCTTGACTCAATGGTGGATCACGTGGTAAACTGTTTTATTTTTTTAATGCGTGTATTTTCGGCGTTTCGCACTGCTGCGCCGGAGTTAACTACTGGGTCGGAACCACAACGTTAATTTCCGAGATGGTAGAGATAAGCATATATTCTTAAAAGTAAAGATACCTCGTGTAATTTATTTATCAGTGGAATTGACCGAGGTATGACACCACAACCGTTATTTTGAAACTGGCAAATATCTTTCCACAAGCTTTTTATTATTCCCGTCGGCCGTTTTTTTGAAAAAGAAAAAAGATAAAAGAACCCGAAATTACGCCTAAAATTACACCTAAAATTACACCTAAAATTACACCTAAAATGTCGTTTGAAAGACGCATTTCCAGACTCGACCATCTTGCAACTAATGTACGCCAGGACGTGCGGGCACATCAGCGGACGTATGAAGGCGCATACACGAGAACAGCGATTCTGTGTCTTTCATTTTCGGTGGTGATCATCAAGCTTTTCTCCGCAGAGTTTCTCCCGATTGGAACGGTGTATACCGCTTACGGGTTCATGTTTTATATTGTAGGTGTGGTCAAGGCCAAACGCGTGCACACGTACTATAATCACGATAAAGATAAAGAGGAGTTTACGACTGCGGGCGACTCGGTGTTGATGCTTACTTGCGTGAGTTTGGCCACATACGTGGCGTTGCTTGTGCTTGTGATGAGACTATAGGAAACCTACCGATTTTTATTTTTTTATCATTATTATTATTGGAATACGATTTTTGGGTAAACAACGATAAAAAGACGTTGTGCAATGGGTTTGAGTATTTTCGTGTTGGAGTGAATAAAGAGTCTCATTAGCGATTAAATGAGTCTTCTTATAATTTATACCTTTAGCGATGAGGGCAGAATTTTGTTTATCCCATTGAAAGGGAGTATGATCATTGGATGGAAGGACTTAAAAAACTCGATTATCGCCACTGGTGGTGATAAATTGAGTTCTAGCTTGCTGAGCAAAGTTTGCCATTCAGAACCTTATAAACTGTTGTGCGTTAATCTCTGTTTGTTAAAACTGGGAACTCGTAATTTTATTGAAAGGTGGTCATTTCGATGGTAGAATAGATTCAAGGTTGATTCTGATTGCTTTTGGTAAATACACGTTTTCCGAAAACTACCTGGGCTTCAAGCTTACCATAAAATTTCAGAAACTCATTATCTATTTATCGAGAAATACATTATAGAACAAGTACCGCAAGCATCAGAGGCGGGCCATTAATAAATGCAAGTTTGTTGAATGCAAAAGCCATTATGCATTTATGTAAATACATGGATCCAGAGGGATTCAGACTATCCTAGTCCAAATTAGCCCTTGATGAATCAAAGGATCTTGACCAAGGCACTTTTAAATCTCACCTGAGAATCTCTAGTTAATCATTCTACGTCAAGAATTCAAGTGCTGGATATTAAAACCTAGTAATACCCCCAAATCTGCAAAATTAAACTCAAGTCAACGCACCAAGTCCAAACACAATAAACTGCACGAGGAGCTGCACCGACCAAAAAGCCATCTTACGTACACGCACCAAACGGGCCTCGTCATCGGCAACATAATGAACAAAACTATCGTAGACCTGCTCCGAAATATCGTCCATCAAAAGCGAGTCGTAGACGGTCCATGAGCCGCTAAAGTCTTCGATATTTTTCACCACACGGCTATGGATTTCGATGAAAGCGTTGCGCAGATTAATGTATGCAACAATTGGACGAATAAGTGCATAATTGACGTAGCTAAGTTCAGGTGCCTGGAAAGGAACTAGGGCACGCACATTATTGAGTCGGAGCGTTAAATCAAGCACGAAAAACCGCGAAACATCGCCGGAATTATCCTGCGGATGGAGCCGGGAAAGATGTGTTGGCTTTGAAACGCCGATTTCCGGGTTACGGTACCGTGTGGCCTCTTTATGGATAGATTCGGCCACAATAGCCACGATTTCCGCCATGTTATAGTCACGTGCCTCTTCCGGCACCATCACGTCTCCAGTCATGTCGACTTTCCCCAGTGTGATCCACCCAAAGGGACCTTCGAGACCTTTATTTAAATGATCCACACTAAGAGAATCCACACGCAAACGCGTGACACGTTTCCAAGGCGATTCCGCCGCGTCTTTATCGTTATCGTCATCATAATCGAAATCGTTAAGCCGCTGCCGTTTGTGCACGGTGAAAAGCGAGTCGTCGTAGGCTCCACTGACGTTATTTGCATTGAGAAGATCGTAAAACAACCAGTGTTTGCGCAAGCGCTCCAACTCACAATTGTATATGGCCACTTTGAAAGGACGGAACCCTGCAGGCTGGAGCAACGTGAAAAGCACATCTTTCATCACAAAACTGTTGATTTCAAAGTCTCCAAACTGGTACTTGTTCTTATAATTAGTGGCATCATCATCGGGACTCCAGTGCACGTGTGTCCGGTCCACGACTCCACGTAACCCTTTAATTTCCATTGTATCGATGATTCCAGTACCGTTCATCCATTTGCGGAACGAAAACAGCACATTGACTTCTTCGATAGTCAAGTCAAACTGCGTATAGTTTCCATCATCATCCACATCATCTTTCTCATCGTGTTCTTCTTCTACCGCTTCATTTATATACTGGCTATCACCGGAATCTTTACTCCGGGCATATGCATCTGCTTGTGACCCTTTGAGAAACGTACGGGCCGATTTGGGGCGCCGGCTTACAAAACATTTTTTGAACGATATTTTGCCGTCTCTCCATCCAGGCACTATGGCATGTTCGAATGTGACCTGAAGATTGGAGTTTTGCGTCATGATCTCACCCACTTTACGTGCCACAAATTCCTGGGAGAATAGCGGGTTGATGGTGAAAATCACCAACAGTACAAACGTGGTGGTTCCCAATATAAGCAAAAACACGTTCCCCACTACAAGCCAGGAGAAAAGCGCCGAGTAGTCATCGGTATTGAATGGCCGGTTGGATTTTTTGAGAAGCCACTTCAACCTTATGCTTATACGAGAAAGCACACTATTTGCCCTTGCCAAAAGTTGCTCTTTTGTTGCTTGCTTAGACATATTTGGCGGAGGGTCGGAAATCCCATGGACTTTTCCGAAACTTGATGGCTTAAGCTGGTTATCTAGATCGGATTTTTTCGGAAATCCATGGTCCAAGTTTTTCTTATCCATACCTTCAAAATCTTTTTGGTTCCCCTCCTGGTTCCGTAGATCTTGGTGGTGCCTTATTCCTATAGAAAAGAAGCGGGGACGGAATATTGGAATATAAAGCCCCGGTTTCATGCATGCAAATTTTGGCATCTGAGCCATTTTCGGGCCCATTTTCGGGCTCATGGCGACTGGTGCCCGTTTTAGTAGCATGGAATGCATCATAGCCATGTATAGTGGCTATAAGAATTCTTTATCACGAGGAGATAATTTGGAGCTTGCGGTCTCGCGTTCACTCGAAAAACGTGGAGAAGCGATGCGATTGCGCAGGATCAGCTCTGGAGTTAGAAGAATACTTTTTCTCTCTTTTTTTTTTGTCTTAACATTCATTTTTCGAACCAAAAATCGGATTTAAATTCATAAAGCAGATTTCGAAAATATGAACAGATTTTCTTATTTTTATCGCATGGTATGCCGAAATCATTTGTCATGAAGCATGAAAAAAGACCAAAGCCAACCTTGGAAAGGCTGCGAAAGCCACACCTAGGATTCGATAAAACATGACGCAGTGATTCGTCCAAAACCAAAGGGACTTTTAAATAATGTTTTTTTTTTTTTTTTTTTTTTTTTTTTTTTTTTTTTTTTTTTCATCACCTTTTAAATATTGGAAACAACTTTTTCGGCGCATAGGACTTGTTATATGAGGAATCGAGGTGTAGAATGAATGAGAGGAAACAAAAAAAAAAAGGATCGCTCAATCATTAGGATATAATAATAATGAAAAACAAAAAAAGCGAAGAAAAGTTACCGCAAAGAAGAGCAATTGTTTTCATCCCAAAACTATGACTCTACTCAATCTCCTCTACAATTTAAGGTTTATGACTCAACAAATCTCGTGGGGGCGCTAACCTTCTCGTATATTCCATCGGCCAACGCGCCCCCACGGTGACTCAGGCATATACGTTATCTCCGGTAAGTCAAGATAAGCTTTATAAATAACTAACAGCGGTAGCCCCATCAAAAAAGAAAAGATATTTTTCCAAATCCAATAATCGCAAATAATGCAATTCGGCCACGCCTTTAAAAGGGAACATTTTCCAGCCTCAAATAATCTGTTTGTGCCGGTTAATCACGGTAGTTATGGATTACCTCCGCAGTGCATATTGGATAAATATGTCGAAGCGTTTTACAACGATATTTCAAGTCCAGACACATTCATCAGAGTTAAGCAGCCACAGGAGTATGTTGATGCACTTAAAGCACTTTCTTCGATTTTGAAGTGCTCATATAAAAACTTGGCGCTTGTTACTAATGCCACGACTGGAGTGAACACGGTATTACGGTCGTTGCCCTTTGAAAAAGGCGATAAAATTGCGTTTCCAAGTACTACTTATGGCGCGTGTGCCAATACTATACAGTTTTTAGAAGAGTCAGTGGGGATTATTCCTATAGTTGTGCATATGGACTACCCAATGCTGGATGCAGAAGTGGTTGCAAAGTTTGAGGCCACTTTCCGCAAACACAAGATTAAATTGGCACTTTTTGATACAGTGATATCGATGCCCGGAGTGAAAGTGCCGTATCAGCAACTTCTGCAGCTTTGCAAAAAGTATGGCGTGTTATCTTTGGTGGATGGTGCTCACCTGATTGGGCTTATTCCCGTAAGTATCGAGTCACCAGAATTCCAGCCCGATTTCTACGTGCTGAATCTTCATAAATGGTTTTTTCTTCCGCGTGGATCCGCTGTCATGTACGTGGCACCCCAACACCATAAGGTGATTCAAACAATGCCCATCAGTCATTCATACGTTGCTCGTGAAACCGAGCTCACGGAATCAGATACCGAGAACTTGCTTCTTCTGAAATTCACGTTCGTGGGTTCCAACGTCTTTGCAGCAATTTCATGTATTCCATCGGCAATCAAGTTCCGCAACGAAGTTTGTGGGGGAGAAGAGGCCATTCGTGAATATTGTGAAGATTTGGCCCGGAAAACAGGTGAAATGACAATGCGCCAATGGCCCGGCACTCAGGTCTTGGAAAACAAGGAGAAAACGCTTGTTTCTGCTATGGTGACACTTGTGGTGCCGATCGAACAATTCAGCACTATATTTGACGCTAAAAATAAGGCCCAAGCCAAGAAATTGATCGAGTTCACCACGGCCCACTTAGTGGAAACTCACCGTACTTTTGTACCAATTGCAGCGCACAACGATAAAGTGGTGATGCGGTTTTCGGCCCAAATTTACAATGAGCTTTCCGATTTCGAGTATGCGGTAACTGCTGTACAAGAAACGTTGAAGGCCTTTTTCGCAAGAGAGAGCCATTTGTAGGGACAAAAGGGGAGGAAAAGAAGACAATAATAGTATTAAAGAAAAAGAAAATCAAAAGTCTTCTTTTTTCAAGAGAGAGAGAGAGAGAGTCATAGCAGATGGAACAGAGACTAATATAAACGCGTCTAAGTTATGTAATAACAATAATAACAATAGTAATAATTATTTTGATTAATACAAGCACGCTTAAGAAGTCAAAAATAGGAGTGCACATTCGAGAGATGAACAATGTTTTCATTATGATAATTGTTAGGGTCCCCATATCTCTCTGTGAACGAAAAAGGACTCTACTTCTTCTTGGCTAAACCCGAGTGGACGCATTACTAACCATTGTTACCGGAATAGTATAGCCCCTAGCCGTTGTCTTCGGCTTAGTATGCTACAATCTATTGTCTTGGATTAGTACCTCTTGGCCAACGGTTGCCAGCTCGTTTCTCGGAGTTATTACTATGAAAGCATTAGTAAGGCTTTGAATAGTTGATACGTATCTACATGTAATGGGTGATTCAATGAGAGAATTCTAAGCCTTGGGAAAGTCGGACAGTTCAGTAACTCAGTAAATTACTCAGACGTCTTATGGGGTTTTATAGTCATATATAGATTTTTCCTGTATTACGATTTGTTTCTTTATATATATATTATCACGCATTAGTGGGTAACGATACCCACTCGAAACTGACAATAATGATGATAAAATTGCTTTTCTGTGGAACTGCACCCACACAGGCCAGATCCTGTATTGAAAGCCCGCTTGGTCTAAAAGTAAACAATACGCTTGTTGCCAGTTGAAAAAAAAAAAAGAATGAAAAATAGAGATAAGAAAAAAAAAATACCCCTATATATCCGAAGCCGTTCACTTGACGGCTTGTTTATCGCAAGCTTATCGTGGCATTCGTTCTAGAACGGGCTGCTCATGCATTGGTTCGGAGTCGTTTGTGTAAAGCGGCGCCCGAGGAAACGGGAATTCTAGAGAATTTCTATTTCTGCTGTTGGCTGAAAAGCTTGGGATTTTGTGGAAGTTACTCGTTACGCAAAGATGAAGAAAAAAGAATTGAAAAAAAAAAAATAAGAAAGAGGAAGAAAATTAATCAGAATTTCTCGCCTTAAAAAAAGTAAGAAAAAACTCACCCATGTTGCACATCTCCAATATTAGATAACTACTACGGACGGACCAGCATCACTGCCCGGTAACAACAATATAAGAAAGCGCAAAAAACAAAAAAAAAACGCTTGTGTGCAGTGCCACGCGGCTCTCATCGCAAAACCCAAAACCCGCGTTTGGCGAGCAACGAGTCTAGACTCTGCAGTTTCAGTGGACTTTTTATCACACACAAGAAAAATTATACTGTTCAGTGGTTTTGGCTTCAACTTTTTAATTTTTTATTATTGAGTAGAATGCGGATGGATATAATTTCTAAGTTTTTAATTTTAGGGCTAAGCTAGCTTCGTAGGCCTTCTCTGTTGGTTTAGAACCCACACTGGTTAGGATACTGTCTGTCGCTCAATGGTTGAGGGAAAGCACCTACACCAATCAATCTGGCCATGTCCCACTCAACGGCATCCTCAGTCTTCCAGTTCCAGAAAATCCAGCCGCCAGTTTGTTCAAAAGCATCGAGCTGAGCCTCCACATAACGACGCACATTTTGCTTGAACTCTGGAGTCCAGTTTGCGGCGCTGACATAAGGAGCACACACGTTTTTCAAGTTGGAGCCATCGTAATCACCTGACCAACGTGCGCCTCTTCCAACACCGTTAAGCCAAAGTGCACAGTCAGTAAGCGCAGCAGAAAACTCACCACAAACGTTCCATTTGTCTTCGGTTTTGGCGCCTTTGCCCCAGCTACAGGCCACCTCCACGTGCTCGTCGATAGTTCTGGCCAATTCTTGCGTGCTGAACACCTGGTAGTGGTGATGATCAAGGACAACGTTGTAGTATTTAGGGTCATTGACCATGAACCCGTTCCAGTAGTCAAACTGCTGGAAAGCGTCATGGATGATAAGCGTGTTTTGTGTGACAGAACGTGCATTGCCGTAAGCCCATTCGTAGAAGTTTTTAAGCTGGTGCATGTCGGAAACAGGGCCCAATGGCTCGTTCAAAAACTCAATTCCAGACACAACATCCAGGTAGTATTCGCTACCGTATTTGTTGAAAATCAACTGCAAGGCAGTCAAGGTCACGTTAATATTGGCATCGGTCTGGTACTCGATCTGGCCACGAAGTCCCGAGTTGTCAAAGCCATTTTGGGATCCCGGAGCCGCATGCAAATCGACCCACACCTTCAAGTTATTGGCTCTGGCCCACTCCAATGCCTGGTCGAAATACGCCTCTTGGCCCGTCACGTATGGCTCATTGGGGAGCGGCACAAACGCCCAGTATCCAATTGGAATACGAACAGTATTAAGCCCGGCAGCAGCAATATTTTTAAAGTCTTGCTCTGTGTACCACGTCAGCCAGTGGGCATGCAAGACACTGGAAGCCTCCTCTTTGCCAAGTTTCTGGGTGAAATGGTATTCATCCACAATCTCGTCACCATATGGTTTGAACAAACTGGGGTTAATGTAAGGTTCCAACACAAACCAGCCGCCCAAATTGACACCAAGAACTTTCTCGTTTTGGTAGTCGAAGCGTTTGCTGGGCACGGTCAAAGCAACCACCGCCGTTGCAAGAGTTAAAAGAGAAGCAAATTTCATGTAAGCGAAGTGTTTTATTAGGACTTTTTTTTTTGGTTCTAAAAGCAAATATCAAGCGTGGAATGCAAGTAATAAAAGAATGAAGATTGAAAAAACGAAGAAAGAGAATATCTAGTTGGAGGCGAGAGAGTGTGCAAAAAGAAATCTCAAATTATTGTTTCGACGTGGGAAAAAATGATAAGGGCTGGGTTGAAGAAAGGAGGGCAGGGGGGAGGGAATTCCCGCCAATATATAAAGTACAGAGACCATGCCTGTGGAATTGCAAACAGGAGTCGATCGCCGCCGCTCGCAGCTGATCTATGCAGCAATTTTATGCAAGCTGCATGAGGTGATGGACGGCGGCTTGGGGCGGCCACGTGCAGGCCGTTTCAATTTCGGAACTGAAATTGAGTCTTTTTCGAAGTTTATCAGAATCGGCAGCAGGTTTTCGATAATTTTTTTTTTTCAATGGTTCAGGGGCCTGAATAATTTGCGATGGAAATTTTTTACTAGTAGATTC